>PNEQ01126501.1:36625-82948 GCA_003012365.1 Medauroidea extradentata
GCTGGCGTTTAAAATTTCAAATAAGCTCGGAGCTAGCCAGTGCTTAGATAGATTTATCTGGCAGGCAGGTCAGAGTTCACTCGCTTGGAGGCACGAACAGGGACGTGCTGGAATGCGGGGACTCTGCAGGGCGTTTCTCGATCAACGTGGGTGGTAGTGTCGTGTGCAACAACACTAAAAAGGTGGTGATCCGCGACAGTTTGAGAACGCTGCACATCCCCAATTAATAAACTAATGAATATTTAGCTGATAGTATGGAGTAAAATGCGTTGTGAATTTATCAGTATCTATGTTACATACAATTTTTGGTTATAAACGTCAATTAACCAGCTTTTTTGGCAAGTTGGATCCTGATGTATCCCTCCGCCGCTCGGCCGAGTAAGTCAGAGTGTTCGCCCGGGAGTTTATTAGTTGGGGCGTCATGGCGGAAGGAGGAGGACGTGTTGGACGGGGCAGAGGGGTTGTGAAGCCTAGAGGGCAGATTCGGGAGTAAAGTGGGCGGTATTGCCTGCGATGCTTTGTTGTTCATCATTTTTCTTTGACTAGTTAGTATATCTAAGTAGGTAGGTGCACTGAACAGATGCACAAGTGGATATTACGTTTTGTTATTTTACTAGACAGTCGGGAATTGTAGCAATGTGTATTCTGTAGTTTTTTTTTTTGTTGCTGGTTACACAAACCCAGGCATATCACGTCTGCAGAAAGACATGGACGAACACTCTAGACTACATCAAGTTAAGAACTGATATCACCCTTTAATGTTTACGTTTCGAAGTTGAAAAGGTTACTGGAATGAATTTAAGTGGTTAAGCAGTGAGTGTTCGATGTACAAGCGAACCATTAAAAAAAAACAAAACGGAAACCCTTTTTTTTTATATATATATATATATATATATATATATATATATATATATATATATATATATATATATATATATATATATATGCCCACTTAAATGTTTTCTCTCTACGCGGACCCCGTTCGAAATACCTCAGGCTATCCGGGCATGTTAAACAAAAGGGAAGTACTTCTAATTTCTAAAGGACTTGTCAAAGTCATCGCTCGCCGAAATCAGCTGCCGCCCCGGTAATGGAAGGTAGCTGCAAGGAATAAACAGCACAACAGACGAGCAGAGAGAGTGTGCACCGTCACATTCTGCCACCCCGATCAGGGACATCATAACCTCCAAAATAAGCTTCTAGACATTTTACGACAGTCGAACAGAGAGGGAGCAGCCCCATCACAAGTAGTCTATGGCTGCTAATTATTGAAACCACTGTTTTTCACCAAAAATAAATTTTGTTAGCATTATGTTTACTAATAAAAGTATTTACGTTTTAATTTTAGTACAAGTCATTGTGTAAAGAAAATAATTTTCGTTAGTATTTTAATGTTTTACGTATGCCAAAATTATCTCTGTCGTAGTTTAAAGTAATGAATTTGAGTACTATGCAAGAAAAATATGAAATAAAACAAATCTCACAGCCTTCTTATTAAAACAAAACCGTTGAAAACGATTGTCGCCATCTTTAAAAGTCTGTGCTTTCATCCATCTTCCGTCGAAAGTTACAGACTGTCAAGCTTTCAAGCTTTTGACAGCTGGACGGATAGAAATAATGGAAGCTTCCGATTGTCTGAAGGTCACGTGATGGACAGATGGTCAACTGATGGGTGAGACGGATGATTGTAATGCCAGCCTAAGTGGTATGGAAAGTTAAGGTGTCGAGCGTACAACTGGAATATTCAGTCATCGATCAAATCTGAACTACTCATTTTACATGTCAATGAAAGTTTTTTGCCGAGTACTAGATATTTTATTAGCGAACGTCTGTTTATATAGCACTGAATGGTAGTATGATTTGCTTTCAAGTATAATATTAAAAACGGTGTTTATAAGGAATTGAAACAATAAAATCCGTAAAAATGAAAAAAATGTGATTTTTATAATTTTTAGTACATTAATATTTAAGACTCTATAATAACTGAAATTCAAAAATATTTGCATTTTTATTTTAAAATATTTTTAACATCTGCAAACCACCCGCGCAGATGTTTTCGGACAGTAAAATTATTTTAAAATCAAAAAGGGGAATATTTTTTAAATTCGGTTATTATAGAGTTCTTGATATTATCGTACTCAAAATTATAAATATTACACTTTTCCATATTTATGGATTTAGTGTTTTCAGTCCCTTATTTTCCTAAGTACCATTTTTAGTTTTTACTGAAAAGTAAAGCATACTACTGCGCAGGGCTATAAATAAATGTCCGCTAATAGAATATCTACTCTGCTAAAAATTCCCATCAAATTATTATGAGTAGTTTAGATTTTATCGACGATAGAGTATTTCAGTTATTCGCTCGACACCTTAACTTTCCATACCCCTTAATTATAATAAAACATTTTATTTAGCCTTTACATGCAAAATGAACAGTATACTGTATAACTACACTCTCAATGAAAGTAGAATAAAAGGAGTAGAATATATACGGGACTTAAGCGAAATGCTAGATAGTAAAATGTATCCACGTTACCATATTGACACACTGATAGCCAAAGCTCCAAAACATAGGTTTAATTATGTATCAATAAATTTGCAACACTTGATTCAATACTATGCCTATACTACTCGCTAGTTAGAACTAAGTAAGAATATGAATATGTAAGTAGAATGGTGCTTACTAACATCTAGTAACTCTGCTTGAATTAAAATTAGTCAAAATTGTTTAAAGATATCTGTAACAGATTTAGTAATAAAAGTAAAGCTTTTGATTATGCGTTCCTTTGCTCAGTTAATAATATCAAACCACTGCATATCAGATGAATTAGTGGCAATAGTCTAGTTATAATTAATATTTTCTAAATAAACTGAACTGCTCAGCTGTAATAATATGGGCAAGATAATATATATATGTATCACAATGGCTCGCACGAAGCAGACTCCCTGCAAATCAACAGGAGACAAAGCCCCGCGCAAGCAACTGGCCACTAAGGCAGCTCGCTACAGCATCCCTGCTACTGTAGCTGTGAAGAAGCTACATTGCTACAGGCCTGTCACCGTCGTCCTTAGAGAAATCAGGTGATACCAGAAGAGCACAGAGCTGCTCATCCGCAAGCTGCCTTTCCAGCACCAACACGGAACTTCAGACCCATAGTGTACCACTGAGTGCACGGTAGTGTCCCGCAAAACACCCATTCATGTGGTTCACAAGGGCTCTGTGTGGTGACCTATGTCCATGCAGGGACTCTATAGTTATAGTTTTTTTATATCAAGGAGTACTGCCTTAGAGGCGTTCAGGCATAATCTCACAGCTGGTAGCATCGCACCACCGGTCTTTCGGCAGAGTGCGTGAACCAGTGGCCCGTACCTGCGGTTCCTCTCGTACTGAGCAGGAATACTGGTACGACACATGTCTCAGTAGGGTAAAACTAACCTGTCTCACGTTCTATTTGTTTTTTCTGCATAGACGTATTGTGTATCCTTGTTTGTGGATCTGTCATGTGTAATAGCTTGTGTATGGTTTTTAGTTACGTGTATTTGTAAGTGTGTCTCTGTTATTGTCCTCTGGTGCTGGGAGGCATAGTAATTTATAAAAGAATAAAGTTGTTGTTGCTGCTGTTGCTGCTAAGAAAGAAAGCAGCTAGACTTGAATGGCATTGTTAGTATAGAAATTACATTATGTTAATACATGTAAGCGCTTAGCTGCTACGTCAATATCATCCTTGCATTTCAAAGTGGATAGAAGTTTTTGTCAGTTTTTAACAGGAAAGTCTTGAGTGTTGGTGAGGTTGAAATGAAGTAAGCATGTAACAGCGATACAATGAGAGGCCAGAAGAAACAAAGAGAACCATGAAAAAACTCACGATCTGCCTTACAATGTCCACTGTTGTTTCTGCAAGTGAAATACTTCAGATGTACCACAAGTAATCACAGCTGGGAGAGAGAGAGAGAGAGACTTTGGTTCAGTGCTCAATATCGAGGTCTTCAGCGCTGGTGAAGGGTGACATGAGATGAGTATGGAGCTGCACCGGAATGAAAGGGCGAGGGAAATAGGAGATCCCCGAGAAAACCTACAGACCAGTGGCATCATCCAATTACAACTGGATCACTGAGTTAAGACATGGGTCCTAACACCACCACTACCATTGTAAGGGTATGTGAAGTAGACTCAGGTTGGCGTGCAGAAATATAATCGACAGCATGATGGATGTTTTTGCAGTGTAGGACAGAGGCAGCTGGTCTGCCTGGTACGTGCTCTACTCAGGAAGACAAAGGTGCTCGTGATGGATGAGGCCACGGCTGCCGTTGATCTGGAAACAGACGATCTCATACAGGTGTGTGAAGCCTTCACTCAGCTTTGTACACAATGGCTGCAAAAACGCAACAATTATCTTGGGGTAAAGTGTGTTAAAGTTTGTATTCTGGCCTCTTGAAAGTCTACAGGCTTGGAAAATTTTCCAGAAAATTTCTTATTTTGGGATAATCTTTTAGCTTGGAGAAATCCTCAAATAAGCATTTAGGTGTGTTTTATTTTCTCTGACCCCAATTTATTGTACCCTTGTTTTCACTATGCCTCAGGGGTCTGGGAATAACCTCACTCAATTTTGACGCAACCCTCTTCACTCCACCCTCCCGAAAAAAAAGACATTTGAAGTGTATTTTTCATGTTAAGTCTGCTTCAGTCATATCTAGAGTTTGCCTTTTTTGAAAACAAAAATGACGAATTCATAGAACCTACAAGTTACAAAGATTTGAGAAATTCGTGTAATGAGATTTGATCCTGCATGCTACTTTTGTGATACGTGAAGGTTAGCTTGTTTTACTGTTATTGAATTGTTGTATTTTCTACGCCATACTTGTGTCATTTTTTTAACGCTGTAACTGATGAAGGTTAAAAAATGTATCCCCATAATTTTTGTAAGGCAATATTTTGTTGATGTTTTTAACCAATTTGTTATGATTGTGTTCAGTGTCTGTTAGTTTAAAGTAAAATTATTTCTTAGACTTGTGTTTCAGTTGTTATT
The DNA here is from genome assembly GCA_003012365.1 of Medauroidea extradentata. NCBI lineage: Eukaryota > Metazoa > Arthropoda > Insecta > Phasmatodea > Phasmatidae > Medauroidea > Medauroidea extradentata. Next base: position 41,653 of record PNEQ01126501.1, read on the forward strand.
ATCGGCATCACTTGGGTACAGTATATGTATATTTTTTTTCCCACCCAAAATGTTTAACTTTGAAAATGCTTGACTTTTTTTTTTGCGTAAATTTAATGGCAGCAATCATCATTGCCACCGTGTTTACATTGAAGTCACCATTTACACAATACACAAAAAAGAGTGTTGTTAAGATACATTTCAAACACTTAAGACTCTACAAATTCGCCGTATTAAATTATTTTATTTTTCAGTCTTATAAAATTCTGAGAAGAAAAATGTGAAATTCGGTATTATAATATCAATTCTATTTACCTTGCGCAATCACAGTTGAACCGTACCATCACCACCCCTCCTTCATCAGGTCTAACCTCACTAATGGTGATGGTAACTAGTACACAGGAACAAGAACGTGGGTTGCGACTCCTTATTAATCGCAAGAACGCTTAGGCAAGAGTTAATCCTCAATGCAAACAAATCTATGACTCATGACCTCAAAACCTCAGTGTAGTCATACCAGTTAATAATTAGCAATACTGTAGCTGCAAGCCAAAGTCACATTAATATTGCCAACATGAAAGAGGTGGTATATAGATTAACTTCAAGGAAAACATAACATTTCGAGGGATCAGTCCCAACAGGGATTTATTCGAAACTCGAAACACATAACAAATTAACATAACCTTTTACAAACGCAATTTGCCAACATAAATCAAAACATTAGAAATTAAAGTATAAAGTATACAAAGATAACATTGAACATTAATTTTACAAAGTGCTATTGACAGGCATGCAAAAACTATCTAGTTAATGTGAATCTGAACAGTATGAAACAAAGAAGACCTAGTGGAGATTACTGTGGAGGGTGTAGCAAACAATAACAAAAGACAAAATATTAACTAGCTCTATCCTTATAGGAAACTAACTCACACAACAACATATGCTAACCGAGTCTCATTCCTCAGTAGCCAACCCTAAAACAAAATTGTGGGGTCACACGCCCTAAATACGTATACATAACACATACACAAACCTTGCTAGTCCCGTACCTCGGTAGTGTGCATACAATCACCACTACCCTTACACAGTCTCATGAAGCGGGCACATATGGTGCAAAGAAAAATATTCTGTGCAATTACTATTACTTGTCTGCAACAATTTACATTCTCTGTCAAAGTCTAACCTTCCAAATTACACGCCCGCAGTTATGAATTAACAAATATGAACAAAACTATAGAATTTGAATGTCTGCCTCTCTCACTGAATACTGAAAATTACAAAGGTTACCAGAAGTTAAACTGCAAAGGACTGAACGTGAAAATTAACTTTAATTACTTATCAAAAGAGAAAAACATCAAACAACAAAACACGAACGAAACTAGTACTTGGGCCATTATGCTACAGGGCTTCAACTCAAGAAAAACCTAAACAATAAAGTAAACAAGGTGCCAAAAATTTATCAATTATGAGTCCTGCAGCATAACAACCCATTCCACATTTACAAAGACGAAAGACAAGAATAACACATTTCACTGGAAGCCGACTGAACCCACATACGAGGAAAACACGAGTATATATACTAACAGCGAGCATTAATGTAAACCCAGAAATTGTCTGCCCAACATAGCGGAGCAACAGTAACAAGTTAAAATTACAATAAAATAATTATTACCATTAAACCTGAAATTGCATAATGAAAACTGAATACAATAATTATACATCTCGCTACGTACAAAATTAATTACATATAAAAAACTTTTCATAAATTCACAATTTTACAGGAAAAATAATTATTACAACTTTCGTAAAAAATTTCTTGAAGTTCAGTAACTGTCAGTGGAGCACGCTAGTGTAGTGCGAAACTAGCTGCACTATCTTCACCTGTGTCTCTGCTTAGTTCACAATATATCTATGATGAAGAAAGTCATGTTTACATTCTGCGTCGTAAAATATTCCAAATTGTAACAAATGGAATATAAGGTATATGTAAGATTTTCTGTTTATGTGAAAGTGTTCAAAACATAGATGCAGAGAATAATACACATTAATAGCTGATATTTTGTAATGTCTAAACTGTCTCAAGCATCGTCAAATTACGTCATGTACCGATGCAGTCGGTACAATGCCGTTGTCACTATGCACTGTAACATAGCTGACGATCTGCAGAGTCTTGTAAATGATACTTTTGAGGTTGAATTTTCACATCATTCGCGGAAAGGCATGCGGGCCCAGCACAGAACTTTTAACATATATCTAAGCCGTAATCAGTCGAGCAATTTTATTTTTATGTTCTTAATTTGCTCGACTAATTACGACTTAAATATATGTTAAAAGTTTAACTGCGATGCTTTTCTTGTAGCACAAGGTAAATAGAATTGATATTATAGTAGTAAAATACACATTTTTTTCTCAGAATTTCATAAGAGCGAAAAATATAATAATTCAAGTATGGCTACTGATGCCGACCTTAAACATATCCACAACTGTATATTCTGTACAATATTTATGAAAATTTGTCTGTTTCTGACTCATATAGTTGAATTTAAACATTCACATAAACATATTTTCGTTAACCTGCAACAACGTGGTTAGGGTTCCTTCCAATTCAATATGACCGATCAGTGGAAGAAGTAACAAGTAAGCCTCGGCCTACAACTTTGCGCTGCTTTGTGCTGTATCTGTGGACGTCACGTAAACAATAACAAGCACGCATATTGGTAAACTTATGAATTTTAATTGAAAATGTAAAATTCAGTAGTATTTCTGCTAATGAGTGATTATCCGTATAAAGTACGGACAAATCGTAGTACTTGGCATCTCTGCATATATCCATGTGAGTACTATCTATAGGTCATTTGAGATAGTGAGCACTAAAAATTACTGCATATACTACAATTGCATTACTAATTGTATAGTTGCAGCGAAAATAATGCGTTAAAGTTCATCATTAATTCAACAATACTAAAACAAAGTCGGCCAAAATTGCCATACTTGTATTTCATATACGTAATTAATAAACTACTTTATCGAACTGAATAGGTTCCTGCTGACTGCACAGTTTATCTTATATGTGCAAACGTTAAGTGCAGTGTCCAAAGAGGTTTGCCGTCATGTGCGGAAAAATACAAATTGCCTAAAATTAAAACTTTAATGAAGTTTTCAATTGCATACTTAATTCCAGACTGCCTATATAAGGATTTGATTGCTGTTTCCAGCTTTCTTCGCAAATGTTCAAATGTCGTGTGGAAGTACTAATTTATCGTATTTACGTCTGAAACTTATGTGAGCATTATCTTTTCAAGCAAATAAAGGAACATGTATTAATTTGTTTTTGAGTAAAACGTAAATGTACAAAGTACGAATCAATGAAACTGTGTATGTGAATGAGAGGAAGTATTTTTTCTGGCATTGTAGGCTTATAGAACCCATGGATTATGAGTCATACTATTTAAAATTCCATTTCAATTTCTGAATTAAACTGCAAATAATTCAAATTCAAACATTTTATTTTTTCAGTTCCCTACTGGGTAAACTTGCCTGTCACCACATGATTTTTCCAGTGTTCTTAATGACCTCTATGCCTCGTGAAATATCTAATTTATAATAACCTATTTCTATGTTATACAGTATGTGTTAGTCAGCAAAATTTGTTGTGTTCTTACCGTTTATCCTAGAATTTTTATCTTCTCTGTTCCAGAGGACAATACGAGATCAATTCCATAACTGCACAGTTCTCACCATCGCACACAGACTTAATACAATTCTGGACTATGACAGGTACTGTACTTTTGTTAAAACATGTTCATTACCAATTAGGTTTGTTGCTTTCAAGGTGCTGCCTACCCCAGAACTTTTGAGGGAACTAGGTTAAGTATTTATGTGATATGGCTACCGTATTTGCCGGCATGTAAGACAACTATTTTTACATATTTTATGGCCTTTAAAAATTGCTACTCGTCTTATATGAAGGTGCAAAATTTTTGGTAACCTAGAAATCATTTGAAAGCTAAGCTGTAAGCTGTAGGGTTGTATGATGTTTCAAGAAATTGCTTTTTTCGACAAATGAAAGCGAGTGCCCCGTATTTTTAATAAAATTTACGGTACGAAATTTTGATGAGTATCATTCATAACAAAGGACACTTCCACGCAGCGAAGCAGCGCTCGATGCAGCTGGAGCGCATGCCTTGATCCTTTGTCTCGCCAGCCCACAACTCTCGGCAAAGAAAACGAGGATATACTTCTCGCAAGCACAAAACTCTCAGGCGGAGAAAACGAGGATCTAGGTACTGCGTGCCTAGATCATTTGTTTTGCCGGCACAAAACTCGGGCAGAGAAAACGAGGATCTAGGTACTGTACCACACATTCAAGTGTCTACTGTCTAGTGCTAGGCTGGCAGGCGACAACAGCGCACAGGAATGCAATGACCTTGCAAGCAGCTGTTGTAGCCCAGCATTGCCATGTAGCGCGCTGTGTGCCTCAGTCCGGCGTTGCCAAGTCGCGCACAGCTGCCGGCAACTGATGTCGCCGGCCGCCACTGTGCATTTTCTTGGCTCTTTTGCATCTGGAGGGCAGAAGTAGCCAATGTTATTCATTTGTGTGTCTACTAGAATGTTTATATGACGGTAATAAATGCATTGAAAATATTGAAACCGAATTTTTAATGTTTCTGGCAGAGAAAAAAAAAATATTTTTCTGTCGGGAATTTCAAAATTAATAATTTACTTTTTTTGAAGATTTTGTACCTTCAAAACCATGACTCGTCTTATGTGTGGGATTGTCCTATATGCTGGCAAATACGGTATATTACAGTACTTATGACTGGGCGCTTGATTAACCTTCATAATGTGCCCCTGCTGAATTTTTTGTTCAGTGTGATGCAGCCCACGTTGTTAAAGGATGTTGTGGGCATTTTATTTTTTTATGTTGAGAAAACTTTAAACAAGTATTTTCAATTTAAAAAATATTAAAACTCAAATTTTTTCTCTGTTCTAATTTCTGTAACAATTAGTTTCCTCATCTCAGCATAGAAAATGGTTTCTGTTCAAAAGATCTGTCTTGAAAGGTGACTGAACCCTGACATGAAGTGGAGGAGGTTGGTAGTTAACCGGGCCTGTTTTCGTTAGTAGGGGCTCCCACTTCATAAGTCTCCCAAGGTGGTGCGAGAATCACGTGGCTTCTTCCCCCCTTTAGGGAAACACAAAGGGGCGTACCTTGCATGTACCTCTGTACCTCTTGTGCTTGAGAATGGTAATGGCAATGACTTGCCGTTCCTTCTTGACTTGCGGCACAAGTGAAGCGGCCATGATCCGTGAGCGGGAACGAGAGGGCGTGGAGGTGTCTGTTATTGACCCTTGCTGGGGCATCTTCAATGAAGGTTTCTTGCTAGGTGTAGGCAGCTTGACGCCTGGGGTTGCATCAAGAGGTGGCTTCTTCGTGGCAGTGAGTGGACTAGACTATGAGTTCTCTTGGCACTGAGAAGCCCTGACATGTACTGTATGTGGCGTGTATAGGACTGTGTGGAAATACTGTAACAGGTTCAGCAATCAAATGATTCTCAATGACCAATGAGTGCATGCAGCCTCATTTCAGAACCTTGTATAGATGCACTTGGTGGGCAAGCCAGGCAGACACAAAATGATTTGCCCAGACTAAGGAGACGGTGCCATCGCCCCACCCTGTGTTTTGGCATAGGAGACCTTGGTTGTTTCCAAAAAGGTGCAGAGATGATGGTACGTTGTCAGTGGTTAGTGTTAGGTCCCAAGAAAGGTTAGGTGAAGTGAACTAAGAGATTGGCTGTGATTGTAATTACAATCTGTTCCTAGGGGACTGGTGCAAAGGCGCCAGAGTGCAGTGCTTGTGATCTGTGGCAGGGGGTGGGGAAAAAGTCTGTGTGGTGCAACTATTGGCAGCGGCAGTGCACGTACAGCAGTATCCAGTGATTCCAAAAGCATGCCCAACCTCTAGCATTCTGTCCTTCGCTACAGCAGCCGGGGCATACCGTAGGTCCAGCAAGTTCTGTCTTGATGTGGATGCCTAAAGGGTAAAACTACTGTGGAGATAACCCGCAGTGTGTCAGAGCAGACGCACACGGGTGCAACATTGAGAGAGAAGGAAGGTATTGGCGAGATTATAAAGTGGTAGTTAAAACTGCAGGCATGATCAAGGCTGAAATTTACAACACCAAGTTAGGGTAGAGACATGTTTATACCAGAAAATACATGTGTCCAATAAAGTCTCCCACCTACCTGGTTTACCATCCCATCCAGTGTGTCATGCGGGTACGGAGGTAACCTGTACTATGTATATTATAATGCTCCATTCTAAGTGTGTATTCACATGATCTTGTGCAACAACTGTCAACTGTTGTCAAATGTATTATGGCTGTACTACTTTTCTAGAACTGTGAATTTTTACTTGACGTACATGAAATTGACAATGCTAGTGCATCCTATTGTTTTGTGAGGAATGTGTTGTACACCACCCTGATTTTAATAGTGAATTTTACCTCAGCACAGATGTTTCAGGCTATGGGTTAGGAGCCAAGCTGTTTCAAAAGGATGACAAGGGAGAAGAAAAATTAATTGCTATGCTTAGTCGAACACTAAATTCAGCAGAGAGCGCTTATTCAGTAACAGAAAAGGAATGTCTGGCAGTAGTGTGGAGCTTAAACAAATTAAGAAACTTAGTGTTGGGGAGTATTGTCTGATCATCATTCTCTAACATTTCTACAATATTGTAAATTTTTAGTGAGCAGGTTAACCAGGTGGGGCCTAGCATTACAGGAGTTTAACATTGATATTGTTTATGTAACAGGGAAGGAAAATAAGGATGCTGACTTACTAAGTAGAACAATGTTGGAAGAAGGTGAGGTGAATTGATACTGGAGGAGAGGCCTAGAATGGGACCAGTTATAGCCAAAATTCAAATTGAGGAAGACAGAAACTTAGTGCAGAAGTTCAGGGGTATAGGAGATAAACAGAGAAATGATGAGGTGTGGAAGCAGGTAATTGTGGTGTTAGAGGATCAGGATAGGGATGTGAACAATCCTCAGGTACAGAAGCTTTATTATGGTATTGTTTAAGTGGAGGTATACTCTATCGAAGAGAAAACTTAGATGGGGGGAGATGGAAGATCTGTGTTCCTAGAGATTGGGTGAAACCATTAATTGTACATATACGCAAGTCAACTGGACATTTTGGAGCCAAGAAAAAGTTCTGGTTGCTGCACAAAGTTATAATTGGTCAGGGATGGAGAGGAGTGTTAGACAAGTGCTGAGCAGTTGTGATACCTGTCAAAAGGCAAAATTTCCAAACAAAAACTGGGAAGGTCCATGGGAGGCTATCATCCCTACAGGCCTGAAAGATTTGTTTACAGTAGATTTGTATGGGCCCTTGCTCAAATCAAAAGGTGGAGTCAAATATATTTTTGTAGTGTTAAACATTTTTTCAAAATTTGTGTGGTGTTATCCATTAAAGAAAGCAACTGCGGCAGCTTGTGTGAACAAGCTAGTAAACGACTTCCTAGATTTGGCTTATCCAGAAGAATTCTAAGTGATCATGGTACCCAGTTCACTGCCGATGTATGGAAATGGGAGTTAGCATGGTTAAACATCAATGTTGTTTATTCATCAATCAGACATCCACAAGGAAACCCTAGTGAAAGGGGAATGAAAGAGATAGGCAGGCTGCTGAGAACATACTGCCATACACAACACAGTACTGTAAATGGTTAGAAGCCATACCATTAATAAATGAGTTTCTCAATGTGTGCATGCACTTCAGCACTGGATTTTCACCAAAAGAATTGATCACATGCAGTATACAAAGGGATAACATTGCCAGCAAAATTAGATTTCCAGATGATAGAGACACTTCCCTTGACAACAAAATTTGAAGAAGTCAATGTGGGAAATTTATGTATAAATGAACTATCCATGTGGGTTTATTTAACATTGTTTATACAGGCAATTCGTCGGGACCTTGAAAAACGATCGATGGATCCGGGAAAATGAAAGAAACGGTAACGATGCAACGAGGTTCCACTGTAATGTGCAGCCAGTATTGAAAACAAATAGTCAAAGATCTAAGAACTGCCAAACGGAAATCACATTTTAGATATTATGACAGTCATGTAGTGTACCTAGTTATCTATTGTTGACATGTTTCAATTGTCAGCTGGAAAGCAGATGGTGGCGGAAGGATACATAATGTGTTTGTTTACATAGTCCTACTTTCTTATGATGTATCAAAAACTGGAATTCTTATAAGGTGTGGACTTTATATACCTACATAGATAGCTTTGTGTTAAGTTTTTTTTTTTACAAACAGATACAGTGAAACCCTCTTAAGAAGTTCCCACTTATTAAGTTTTCCCCTTAATAAGTTTGATTTTTTTTTTTTTTACGATGTCTATGTATACAACATTAATTTGACCCTTTTAAAATGTTTTCCCACGTAAGAAGTTTAAATTTTTCAGTCCCTTTAGAAACTTCTTAACAGGGTTTTACTGTAGTAGGATGTTTAGATTTCTGGGAATGACTTGTTTGTTACAATAGCCACCATAAGTGGGCTGTTCGAAATGATAAATGATGACAATGTTTGAATTTAAGTTTTGGTTTAAATGTGCAGGGTCATAGTCCTGGATAAGGGGGAGGTAATGGAGTTTGAGAAGCCGGAGGTCTTGCTGCAGGACGACCAGTCCATATTCTATAGCATGGCTCAGGATGCTGGTCTAGTGTAGACCCACCACTGATCACATTCCTCGTTATCTTGCTACATCTGTGCAAGAATATGCGTCGTACGAAGTTTTTGACTGGCACCTAGCTACGGCAGGAAGAATTTTTGTACATGTGTGTAAAAAAATTTTGCAAATTTTATATATACATAATAATTAATTTTATATTCTTTTACACAACTGTACTTACGCTTTACTTTTGTGTAGCTGGCCCACACAGAAAATTTACCAATACAAGTGATATAAGGTTATGTAGTGTCGTCAGGCACGTAAGGAATTTTTGTGCATAGATGTATAGGATCATGTCATTCTTATGAAAACAGACGTTTTATTTTGTATGTTTGTTTTTATATTCTTGTACTTGCCTGTTTGTAAGAAATATCATTTATTTTTATACAGTATTTTTTATTTTGTACAACTTAAATATTTGTATTACAGTTTACGTTCCTCTTCATTGTTCCCCTCAACATTATAAAATAAGCAGTGCAACTTTGTGTAAATTTTAGTACTTTTATGATGATAATCTGAGTGTATTACAATTGTAGGAAACTCAAAAAGTGAAAAATTACATTAACATTTAAATAAAAATGTATAAGTTCTCACAGAATTGTACTTGCAGGTGAGTGAACATTACACACAGACAACACATTTTTTGCGGGGTTTCACTGTCATGTCTTGTTGGCCAAGCCAGCGTCCTCAGGCAGCAATTGGAGGAAGCTGGCTTGGGCAGTGAAACATCACGGCCGTGCAAAGACTCAATTAAATATGTTGTCTCTGTTTTGTGTGTTCACTCACCTGCAACACAATTATCTGAGTACTTGTACATTTATATGTAAATGTTACTGTAATTAGTAGCATAGTTGCCATTTTCCAACTTTATTTTCTGTTTACAAGAAGAGAAATTATTACTATTGGTTGGTTACTAATATATAATTAATGTACTGTGTCTTGTATTTTTCAATATTTCAATGTTGAAAAATGTGAACGGTGGAAAAAGACACGTGTGCTACAAATTACTATAACTTTTATACGGAAATGCTTAAGTAAGCATTTACGGACTCGTACAGTAAGAACCTCGATTTTACGAGACCTCCCGGTGCCCATGAATGGACTATCAAAATTGTTTCCTAACAATTTTGACTCTGCAAAAAATGTTTCATGTTAAGTCAGCTTCAATTGTTTCTATTCATAAAAATAACATGTTTTTAAAATTAAATATTGGTTTTTAGGTGTGAATAGGCTATATGCATTATGAGCTGTAGCAAAGATTTTTTACAAGAATTCATGGAAAATGCGTATTTTGTAAGTATATGTCACAATGAATTTTTGTATTTCTTTAAATTCTGCCGGACTTCTTAATGCTAGTGTGCAGGCCATCCGTAGTGGCAACAGCAAATTACAGCAATGTTTGACTAATTAGTTTGCCATCACATCAGCTGAGGCCACGCCAACCTGTCTCGGCTGCTGAATGTGTATCAGCACTGTGTTTCAGTAGACTGCGAAGAGTGAGTTGTGTGCAAGAGGTGAGTTATGAGAGCAAAAATTATGTCACCAGGCGGCGAGAGACATGAACACTGAGACTGGCGATTCGAGAAGAAGGTCGGAGTGACACAATGTTTATTTCCTCCATTGTCATGTAGTTATCTGCCTACAGGCATTATACAGGCCTTTCATTTCAAATCATAACTGCCTCCGTTTTTAATAACTCCAGCTGTCCCTCACATCTGTCTCTCTCTTTTTTATTTTATTGTCTTTCACTCTTTAATGTAGTGGTTTTTACGACTAAACAACCCTACAAACCACACATTTATTTGTTGTGGATTAGCATACTTATTTTAATAAGTTTTTATTAGGAGTTGCTTTCCTCATAATATTTTTTCCCCCATCAAATGTAATTGTATTAAATGGTTTCTTAGAATGGCCTCGTAAAATCCAGTACAGTTCTCATAAAATCAGGGTTCTGTGTACTTGCAGGTAAGCATACACAAAAATACTGACTGACTCTTGACTGCAATTGTGCAACCACACTGAAAAAAAGTGTCCTTATCTGTCTTTTTGTGTGTGTTTGCATGCGGTGCAATTCTGTAAATATTTGTGCCATTATGTCTAAATGTAATTGTAATGTTGACTACAAGATAGATATTTAATCCATCAGGCCTTTGAGTTTATCAAGCAACAGTGGTTAGATTACTGTACGTTGTTTTAAATACCTAATAGTAGTAATGCACTAACAAATGTGTTTGCAAAAGTTCGTATTTGCTTACCATTGCTTCCCTATATTTGTTACAGGTTACTACTAAATACAATAACATCCTTGTAAATCTAATTAAGAACAGTAATACAAGATTGAAATTAAATTGTAATTAAAATTATGTTAGCTAAAAATGAATTGCATTAGAAACAGTGCTAATGGTGTTTATTATTCTAGTTTGTAAACTGTAGCTTGTTCTGTATTTTAACAATATTGTATTTTGTAAATGTCTGGTGTTCTTTAAAAATTAACGTCCATTTTCACAAGTTTTTTTTTCTCCGCAATTTTAATGTTATTTCAACAAAACTCGTTTAGTTTGTTAATACTGTACACCTAATTGTTTTAGTGTAATATAAATTATAGTACAGTATATCTAATACTTCACGTGACAATGGTACATTCAGTAACATCGACTGAAGAAGTTGATTTAAAAATCTCCCCTTTCTCATTATTTGCAAGATGTTTAAAAGTAACACTAGCATTAAGTTATGTTTGACCAACACTTTGCCAACTTTCTTATACAAAACATTCATTCTAAGTGGTGGTCTTGTTTTATTGTTGCTGTAGTTTTGAGGTACAGCTGTAATACCAGTTGGTAATAATTTCCTTACTTGGTACTATTGCCAACCAGAAGGGCTTGCTGTTTTTTATTTATAATGGTTGATAAAACAAATGTGTACTAAACTTCAGTAGTTCTGAAAAGCTATTTAGAACAGACTACATATGAAATTAGATATGTTATACAGATTCTAAACATAGATTTTGTAAAGTTTGTACAAATTCTTAAACCATATATTGTGTACTGTATGTGCATTGCAGCTAGCAACCAGTGTTCTTCCAGGAGTTTAATGTTGCAAGATACAGTAATAACCACTTTACACCCCCCCCCCCCCACTTTTTTACACTTCCCCTTATTTTACAACTACATTTTTTGGTCCCATTTGCTGCTTTTATGTTAGAAATCCCTCTTTTTTTTGCACTTTCCTGAATTTTACAACGGTTTTTCCAGGTCCCTTGAGAAGTGTAAAAGAAAAGGTTCCACTTTAGTTTGAGTTTGCATAAAATTGATTAAATAATAAATATAGGTATTAAACTTCAGAAAATATAGTTATTACATGGGTTTATCATGCAACAATTCAAGATATCTTGAATATTTTTAAAAAATATGAATACTGTACGTAGTTGTATTTACGGATCAGCATGTAACAGTTGGACATTCCTGAAAAAATTCCATTACGCCAGTTTTTAGGAGATGTCTGCTAGGACATATCTATAGTACCCCACAAAACTGTTGTAGATCTGTAATGCTAAGCAATTGCTTACCGTTGCATCAATATATCATTGTACTTACTCCACCTAAGTTTCTCCCTGTCTCGTGAGCCTATGACAACCCATTTGTGCCCCACTCGCAACTTAACAGCACCTCGTGCCTACAAGCCTCGGCTGGTTCCCGCCCGAATACACACTGCAAGACATAGAAGTCTTGGTTATTATCTTTTTTATCAGTAAAGCAGACACTCAGCTTAATGGCCTTTTATGATTTTATCTAATTGGTCATTTCTGATTACACGAGCCAACTGAGATTTACTGCTGCTTGGAAGCAATGTAGACTGGATGATTTCATCCACTTATAACTACCCAAACTGTGGTATACAGCACAAAAGTCCACCACATACATTATGTCCTGACACACTAGCAGCAGAAGCAGCCTAAAAGTGGTAGTCTAAAGGTCCACACAGTAATCAGGAGACTGGTAAGCAGTGCCACAGTAGACTTAAAACACAGGGCACTTTCAGCCACGACTTATCTCTTGGCTCTTGTGAACAGCTGGGTGTCAACCTCGTAACTACACCGCACAGCTGTCTGTGATGCGCAGTAGCTTCTCACCACATACCGTGACAATGGCCCCCGCTGCTAAGCTCTTGGCTAAGATTTTACCCAACACCTCTTTTGTTGAAACACATTCCTGCAGCGTATTGTCTATCCCATGTAAGAATTCCGTGTTTTGACAGCCGATGCTACCAATATTTTTAACACGTGCCAGACACGTGGCAATCATTTAAAACAACTGGACGTGACCGTATGACCTGATGAAGTAGTAGTGGAAGCCCTGATCAACAAATCGGTTTACTTCCATTGCCGACGCTGAAAGTAGTGTGTATTATACGTGAAAAATAAGTACGCATTTTGGAGGAAACGTAATATAATAACACTGCTTCGTATCCAGCATTAGTCAGTTAACGATTTTATTCTATTCAAATCGCGTAATTTTATAATTAATTTACAAACAACCGCACCATTATCAGTCGACCTGTAACCAAAACAAAACAAAGCACGGCCATTTGCGAGTGTGAAAAGTTACCACGTTCGCGAGTGTTTGAGATTCTAATGTGTTAACTTTATTATTCTGTGCATATATGTAATATATTGTAATGTGGGGTTTATAAAACCCAGCCTGTAATCGCCAATGGGATATTATTGCTTCCAGCAACCAAAACAAAGAGCGGCCATTTGCGTTGCGAGTGTTTGAGGTTGAGCTTCTCGTGTGTTCGTGTTCGTTTGAGATTCTTGTACGGTGTTATTTTTATATTTTGTGCATGTATGTAATTGTAATATATTGCAATGCAGGGCTTAAAATACGCGGTTTGTAATCGCTAACGACAACGGGATATTAAGATGTGATTCGGAAGACAGGAACTTCAGCTGGCATGTCTACAAAAACATTCGCTAAATAAGAAGTACGTAATCAGTCCAGACCATGGTCCAGACAAAAGTGCTACATAAAATTTTTAAAAATGTTATCTAACTTTTATTTTAACAGAATTTGTGTGTAAATACCTACGCTTCTTATTGTAGTCTTATATGTAAACATGCTTTTTCAAGGCGCCGGGAAAATAAATTCTTTTTGTAAGAAAATGTCCGTGTTTTTTTGTTTTAAGCAAGTAAGTGTTTAATATAAAGTCCACATGAGATTTTGTGCTTGTCAGCTACAAAAATTTATGCCTACATATTACCAAAAGAAACGGCCAGAAGACGTACGTCTATACATTTCCCGGTCATTAAAGTGTACTGGTTTGATGACATGTGTTAATTAATCAACAAAATATTTAAACCTGATCTGGGCAATTAGGCCTTCCCATGTTTGTTTATTACTTACGCTTTTTATTACTATATTATTTCTGTTTAGGTTGTTAGAGCACACATTTTTGCTTTACAGCCCCTACTATAATAACACAGATATTTCAAAGGTAGGCCTACCACAAAAGGTAAGTTTGTTTAATAGTCTACAACTGGAAACTTTAACTAAGCTTATACGGCTTTATCATCTGATAGTACAGAACCAAATTAAAGGCAACACGAAAAACAATTGTAATAATTCTTGAATGAATTAGCCTATTTTAATTATTAATAAAGTTTAAGTATGTTTGCTTGCATTATAATAATCTCTTGCAACTTCAGTTTGCAGTAACCAAATAAGCTACTATTATTTAAACTTTTTAGATGTCTGGTAGAAAACATAAGTTGCCCATACATGTTTGCTTATTTTTGGTAACGCCATTAAATGTTACAATTTTGATACAATCTAGAAAAATATACAAGAAAAAGTAAAATTTTAAATAATTGTATTAACTTAATATCTGTAGAGTAGGCTATCCATTGCTGTAATTTGAAATAATTCCATTAACATTGCCCACCTAACCTTAATAAGATTAATGTGTATCTAGTATTGAAAATAAATTTTTTTTTCTGAGATCTAAAAATAATCTAAAGAAAATCACAACACACTTTGGATGTTATTGCATTCATAATATACCTTAACTGTTGACATGTTTTGATTGTCAGCTGGAAAGCACATGGTGGTGGAAGGATACATAATGTTTTGTTTACATTGCCCTACTTTTTTATGATCTGTCAAATAATGGAATTCTTATACGGTATGGACAATAATAATGACCCCACAAGTTACTATGGCCTTGTCACCCATAAAATCATATCTCGCTGAAACATGTTCCTGTTGCATAACAAACGCAAACCTAACAATTGTAGATGTAATAGTCATTCATTTCCCGACTAGAATAATTGTAGTTAGCAATCCACCACATTTATGCTTACTGTTAATCAACAAGTCTACTCCTTCAGGCAAAAATACTGATTCTGTTTGAAAAAACGTGGAACACTCCAGTTCTCTCTCCTTCTCACATTAGCAAGGGTACCACCTTATCAACACATTACAAAGCATGTAAGTCTGTTTTAAAGAGTGCCTGCCGCGATGCATATGTCCAAATTTTGATCATCCCTGCGTTCTAGGTACAGCGATCGGTAGGCACACTTTGACTCACCACACACACACTCTCTCTCTCACTCAATCATCACAGTGCCAGAAAAAACACCCAACCTAGACCACTTCCAGCACCAGCGCTGCCCAATGGCAAACCACCACATTCAGCGTTAAAAGTACAAACCATTCAGACAAGTCATAGCTTGCCCTGTGCGACAAACATACAATATTAAAACCACAATAATGGAGACTACTGCAAACAAATTATTCATATAATTATACTATTTAGAGTTCGAGACTACTACACCACTTTTTTTAACCCATATATTAGAAATCGCCCAAGAATTTTTATGCTTCATTTTGGATTAAAAGGGCACTTATATACGGTATGTGGTTTCTTTTCTAACTTTATTAAAATTCCTATAAATATATTAATTATAGTGCAGAGTTTGGGTTTTCTTAATACAGTGTAAAAAAGATCTGAATTGAAATCTTAGATTGCAGAAATGTACAAATGTATAGTTACAGTAATTTATATAGAAGTTGTAGAAACATTGTATAAGTTACTACATACATGACTTTCTTTAGTACATCTAGATAGTAGTACTACTTCATTTGTTTAATAAACAATCAACAGAAAAATATTTTGAAACATTGCTCTAAAAAGTATCTCTTAGGTAAAACTGAATTACAGTATTAGTTGTTTAACTAAAACTATGTACTTGATATGCATTCATGCATTTCACCCATTTCTAGTTTATAGTTGAATATGTTTATGATAATAATCAGTGTTTTTGTCGTGAAGATGTTCAACATGAGAGATGTTCAAAATACCATTATTGGATGTGCCAGCACATAAGACTAATAGTTTTGCCATGACAAAAATTTTAAACATTCATTAATAGAGTAAAATTTGAAGCACGAGAAAAAACTATCTTTAAAGCAGTCTATCTTATGTACGTACTGTACATTCATTGAAATATGTGAGATCAGGTTTTTACCTGGAGCAAGGAGTTGGTCAGCTCATCTTGTCCCCCACCACCCAAAATTTCTACGATCCCTAACAGTTTTTGTCCCTGTAAGTCATAACAATTTGAGATTAAGTTTCAATGCAAGTAAAACTATATATTCCATTTTCAGTAGGTAAAACTTTAAGTTGAAGCACTGATGCTCAAGTAAACCTATGGGAACACTAAATTTGTATGTTGAAGTAGGCGGGTTTTTAATTCCTATATATAAAGATATCAAAATAATGTAACTACAATGAAGACAACATTTTTTACCTCCAAACGACAACAAAATTTGTGCTTGAAGATTATGTCAACCTGTGGATATACATATTTGCTCATTGTACTAGTTAAGGGATCTTGCGTGATGCTAGCAGGAGAATGCACCACACAGGGACAGCTGTTGTAATACAGGTAGTGCTGTAAACAAAAGAAGTTTAATCACTGATGTCTCCTGAACAAATTTTGTAGCAGTGCCGGCACTGTTTGTACATGATTGGTGCAAAGCAATTGCTGCAAACAATGTTTGTTGTATTTTTGGTAAACTTATGCTGTACTGTAGCTGTTCAGATTAACTTCTCGTTCATGTGTGCAGCACTTTTGAAGGCGTTCTGTACTTTTTTTAGAACTTGAGTAAAATTGGTAGGGAATGACAAAGGCCGCTAGCAACTAATTACTCATTACAAATCAAGATACACATGTGTATCTTGTGTATATTATTGTATACTTGTGTACCTTCAGTTTTAATACACAATAAGTAAGTGTATACAAGTGTACCTTCAATTTTAATACATAATAAGTAAGAATAGTGTGTGTCAATCAATTTTAACACATGTTGCCACCTTGCAGTCTGTAACATGAGTACTGGTTTCAACAAGTTTTCAAAATTTTTATTTCTAATCTGAAGTAAACATTGAAATTCTTATAAACTCCGTACTTTTCTGTTCATTATATTATAGTTGTTCCTAGTAAATGTTCCTACTGTTCCTGTGTACAGTAAGACAGTATCTGTATACGTGCAGAACACAATTCAACCTATAAAAGCATTTCTGTAGTGATTTTATAAAACTATTTACAGTACCTAACTTTTCAAAATTTTTGTTGCGTTCACATAGTATTCACATCATTTAAGTGCCTAATTTCACCAAATTATTGTTGGACCCTATAAGATAACAACTTTGTGTTCAGAAATAATGTAAAAATATTAGTCCTATTTGCTGGCTAGTATGTTTTTGTGCTTCTTTGGCAGTCTCTCAGGTGCGCACATAATTGTGCAACACTAGTATGGTACTCTTATAGCTAGTGATATTTAACATCACAGATTCATCTCGCAGTTTTGTGTAGTGTGTAAATATTTACAACATACGCTTAGTTCTTGTATAGATGGGCTGAAACTTTGTATTACTGAACTACTGTGAAAACTTTGTGACAGCATGTATGTGTAGTCTGTAGTATACATTTGTAAACAGAATTGCAGAAATTCATTTTTCAGGAAATAAGACTGGTGAAGGTCAACACAAAGTTGTGTTGAACTTTGAATCTTTTTGATTTCCTGCATTTGGAATTGCCAGACATCATTCTCAGTAGAGAAATGTCAAAATTAGGCAAACTTATACTACTGTGTAGATGATAAGCCAAACTACAAAATACTTTTGGGGTACACTATGTAGTGTCAGTACATGGTTATATTTGGGAGAGGAACAAATTGTAATGTTCAACTCCAGCAGTGTTATAAATAGTGTGCATGCATTGTCTTCTCTTATGTTTTATAATTCAACTTGCAGACATTGGAGCGTAATGAATGATATCTAGAGTATTAGGGGTGTGCGAAGAGTGAGTTTAGTGTTTTGAATAGTGTTTCTTTAAATTAGGTATAAATTTGCCACTACATAATCTTGCACTTACAAGGAGATATAGAAATAAATCTCTTTGCTTTCACCTTGAACATTCTTAAAACATATTACTGGTAGTTTTTGTTAATTTGTACGGTACTTACGGCAATATACTGCTTTTTTGTTTGTTTTCTTTTATTATGTTTGTGAGAAATTCCAAAATTGTTTTTTTAAACAAGTGCTTACTACAGATGTCACACCTGATCTAGTTCACTTCTTATCTACATATATATAGAAAAAAAAAAAAGAAAAGTACTTTACTGTAATATTTTTAAAAGAATCTTAACTACAGAAATTTGAAAGCTAAATTAATTGTAAATTATTACAATACAGTAGAGCCCCGATTTAATGAACTCAGGAATAACGAAAACAGCGATTTAACGAAAGGATTTTTAGAACCTTCGAAAAATAACAAAAAAATGTATTAAATAACTAAGTGACCTTGATAAACTGGAATATTAATTGCAATTTAAGTCCTTTGGAAATACTAGCACTGACCGCAGTATATACTTATTTCTCTGTAGAAAAGCTTAAACCATCCATCGAGAAACAAAAAAAATTGTTGAAAATTGTTGGCCGTGAAAGCGATTTTGAGATACGCACGGGCGCGGCCGAGCGAGTGCCGCTGTGTTGCATAACAAGCGCACACCTAGATCCTCATCCTGGCGGCTGGCGAGTGAACGAGCATCTATGTACCAAGTCTCCACAGCGCAGCGGTGGACAGCACAAGAACCAATCACTGATAGTGCTGCGCGTCTCCATTAGAATACGCTGCAGTGCAGTGTGCTCTCTTGATTAACTATATTACCGATAGAATGCAGTGATGTGCAGCGTGATTTTTACACTCGCGTCCCGTGATAAAACAAGTGAGTTTATGAAAGAAACATAATATTATTTATGAAGACTTTTTACAACAAATTTATTGCTGTAATCGTAAATAATTTGTTTCACCAATGCTAAAATAACGCTCAAGTGCTAAGTATTAGCGTGCAAACAAACGTGTTTGTTTCAGGAGCGTGACTATACAAGCTACAATGGCTGCTGCGTGTATTTAATTATTATTTTACTGTTGTCTGGCAAACTTCTAATTCAGTTTTCATTTTTAAAAATTTTCTTTTATTTGCTATGGGAATTTCCATAATTTTTGTTGGTGGAGCGGGCAGGAGAGACTGAAAAATTGACGGCTCAGGTGATGTTAGTAATCACTTCACACGTGTTGATAAGTGCAAGGGCGGCCTAACTCACCATGCGCACGCTTGCCGAGCGTTGTACTGAAAGTTTTTGAAGTCTTTTCGCCAATTTTTTTTTCTTTTTACAAATGTGGCTTACCTGTTGACGGTAAAGGTAAATGCATTTTGTTTTTAAAGGACCTTAAATTCCAACGAAGCATGTACGAAGACTAAACTTTTTTTTTAGGGGGAGGGGTGAAGTCGTATTTAACGAAACGTCGATTTAGAGTAAACATTTTCGGGTCCCATGGCATCTCGTTAAATAGGGGGTTCTACTGTACTAAGAAAAATTAGATCTTAGTGTGCAGAAAACAATGTAATGCTTATGTTTACGGGGACTGATCACTGTTCAAACTAATTTTTTGTAAAATAATAGTGAAATTTCCTACCTGTTTCACATTTCGAAACATTTGTAGAATAGATAGTGTAACAGAAATTGTGAACATTTTCAACCGGCTAATTATATTAGACAGTAAAAGTATTGGTAATAAAAAAAGTTTACCCACAGGACACTCCCATTAACTTCATGGCCTTGCTTACTTCAACCGTCGTAATTTCATCCCAACGAACACCTTGGATCCGTTTGGTCACGTTTAATTTGGAATTGCAGAATACGCCAAAAGCTGAAAATGATGTTTCCCCACGTTTTGGCCATTTTAATTTGTGTTCCCACTCTTTGCGACATTGGTAAGGATCCACAATATATATATTTTTTTTTGTTTCTTTACTAAACTAAAATAATTACTAACTTCCCCTCAGAAAACATTTTATGCAAATAAACAGCGTTAAACGTAAACAAGTGGTGTGGGCATTGCACATCTTTTTATAGATGTCTGCACAGTAACTAGGTAGACGTCAAACTTTTGCTGCTTCTATTGCAATCTACACCATGGTCTAAGTCGTGATCTCCACCAGTGCCACCATCTTGTATATATTGAGAGGTTACGTATCGCTAAACTTACGAGTGCTAAGTATACAATGATAAATGAGTATCTGCACGAGTGTATTTATGGCTAAAAATGTGACACTTCTTGTGAATTGTGTCAAACTACCAGTGAATGTATTTATTTTCCTTATATTTATTTTAATTTTTAATATCTGCGAAAATGGTAACATCCGTTAAGTTATGTTATGCTTGTAATTATAAATAGCCTTGTTATCCGCTCAGATTATTTTAAGAAATTGTTTCAAATTCACTATTCGAAAAATATTCTAAATTTTGAATATTCGCACACCCTTATTGAGTAGCCTATAAATCTTTTTTATTTTTAGTCTTGGTGGTTGTTAAGTAAACAATAATTAGGTGTACTTTATATGAATTTTCTAGAACAAGGCTGTGTTGATATGTTTTTAACACGTACAAATTTATAATCTATGATGGCTGTCAGTGTGCACTTATGAATTTTGTCCACATGAGAATGTACTTGTTACAAGTGTACTTAAAAGTTAAATGTGTTTCGTGTAATACAGCTAATATGATGAAACCAGGTTGAACAACCACCAGTTGTATGTACGGTAATAATAGTCACGTATGCTCGCTCTGTAACTAGTTTTGTGTACAAGTAATATAAACCTTAACTCAGGTCATAAAACTGCCTTAAGTATACTACTGTATGTTCTGAAGGTCTACTAGAACGTGTTTTGTTTCTGCTCTGCAAAGGAACAGGTGTGCAACTCAAAAGTTGTGTGGAAAGGTTTACAAAGAAGCAGTATTAGGTAGATGGATCGTACTTCACATCTCCACCAAGTATTGGGCTATTCTAGTGCGACGTCTGACAAATGGAGGGAAAAGGCAGTGTCTGTTGGTCGTACGTGAAGGCACACTAGTTCTGTGATATTTGTTTTGATGTTTTGAACTTGAACTGTGGTTATATTGTCAACAAAACTTGTTACCATGATGGTCTTGCCAAATAAAACTGAAACAGTTTGAGTGTGTGTCCTTTGATACAACAATTTTTCTCATTAACAAGGGGGCACAGTGGCACACCCAAGAGTTGGGGGTTGTAACAGTCCCTGAAAATGTGAAAACTGAATAATGGTTATTTTAACTGTTAGGATGTAAAATTACAGTAAAATGCTGTTAATGCCACATACAACAAAACTTTGGCAGGGAGGGTCTGTGTGGTCCAAACCCACCCCGCCCTTTTTTTTTTTTTTACCTTACAGAAATTGCTTAGATAGCACTATTTTGCACTTTAATATACAAATTTTCACTGGGGGGAAACAGCCTCAGAACCACCGCTTTTTATTGGAGAGGGGCAGATCGGCGTTACTTGACATTCCTCTCCCGCCTCCCCAACAATCCCACCCAAATGCAAATTCTACAATAGAACTGTCTAGCATAACTTCCCCCCCCCCCCCCCCCCAACATTCTACCAAAAAAATCATGGGTGTGCCCCTGAACATCACTAGCAGAGTTAGAATTTCTGATGTTTCATACTGTTATGCTGTTTAGAAACCTACATTTAAAATTTCATTACTGTGCTCTGGTAAAATATGTAATCTGGTAAATTCAAATGGACTGTCCATCGGACAGGTGGAGTTTAAATTACTTGTCCGTAGCAAATTTCACCTGTCCTGCTGGCTCCAATAATAAAGCTGTTTTTAAATTTGTTAAACTCTATGTTTACAGAGGTTTGTTGCACAAATAAAATTATTTTTACACTCTGTACTTATCTTAAGTTTTACTCGTGTATAGTGCACACTTTTATTCCAAAACAACTGATAAAATTTCAGGGGTGTGCACTATACACGGAAAATAATAATAAAAAAAAAAATGTGGAAAAATGGCTGTCAACTGAAAAGGAAGGGGGTGGGGGCAGAAGGCGGAGTTGGAGTCGTAAACTGATGGGTGTCAAGAGTGGGTGGAAGAGAGAGAGAGAATGTTCTCACCGCCCGGTTCCTCCATCACTACTACTCTTCGTTTTGTTTTTCTGTAACTCGCTGCTAAAACCCTAATTTTTTTTGTTTGACATGGCAGGAAAGTTTGTGGATGGTGGGCGGAAGCAGTATGAGAAGTTAATTTTGACACTACTCCCCCCCCCTCCCTGAGAGAGCAAAGCAGGGTAGTGGTTGGGGCTGCACAATTAAAAAAGGCAAGCTTTCTCTGCTGTCATGGCACATAATCTCATTGTGGAAGGGGGAATGGGGACATGCTGGAAGTGATGGACACACAGCACAGTAAGATAGGGGAGGAGGAGGAGGAGTGTTGTCCAGGCCCATGCACATGTGAACTGGCTGCGAGTGACCTTGGCAGGCTATTTATAGATAGCTGCGGACAAGGGAGGCATGCCCAACCCCCCCCCCCCGCCTGGTTCGCCTGCAGCCCCTTTGCCCGCCACACACTAGCCATTGAATCATATTTCCTGTCTCTGTTCTTTGTTAGTCACGTTTCCTTCGCTCCTCCCCCCTGGCCTATCCATCGTAGCCTCCTCGTGCTATTACAAGGTCCCTTATTCCCATGATTTTTTTTACATACAGTAGAGTCCCGCAATCTCGGCACTCGATAACCCGGCAGTCCGGATAACTCGGCCACACCCTGACAAGGGGAATATCCCAGCGCGCAAACTACTTCGAGGTCCTGCATTCCTTTGTCTTGCGCCACATCTCCACTCCTCCCCACATGTCTGGCATCAGGGCGCGCTAAACCATTCAGTGTTCAGTCTACCTGTAACCTTTACCAGTGTTAGTCAGTTTCATAAGTGCATTGCGCATCTCGGTGTGAGTGACTGAGTTTAGGGTGCTGGACAGTACTCTGCAAAGGCATCTTCTGTTAAAAGAAAACAAGGAAATGTGTCTATGGAGCAAAAGTTGGCGGCATTAAAGAAACTTGATAAAGGAGAAGTGTCAGTGCTGTTGCTAATGACTTGGGAGTCGGCAAAAGTACGATTGGAGACTGGAAGAAGAAGCGGACAGAAATCGAGTCGTGGTGTGTTAAGAGAATGTGTACAGAAACATTGAAAGAAAAGAAAAGTATGAAAGAAAGTGACTTTAATGAGGTATAGAGGCACTGTACATTTGGTTTCGCCAAACAAGAGAGAAGGGCAGGCCAATTAGTGGGCCAATCTTGCAAGAGAAGGCCTTGAAATTTTATGAAGAAATTAAAAAGACAATGATCCTAAATTTGTCACAAGCACAGGCTGGCTTAATCGCTGGAAGAAACGCTATGGAGTCAGCCAGCTTAGTATTTGTGGCTGAAAACTCTCTGGGGACCCGGAGGGTATGTTTCAGTTTAAGGAAAACATGCAGAAATTTATCGAAGTTGAAGGTTTGACTGGAGAGCAATTTTTATTATACTAGACTGTTTTATGCTTTCTTGAAGTATTTTTCTGACTTCTGTCTTATTATGTAAATTACTGTTCACTGGGTATTCATTAATGTTCATTTTCATGTAAAAGTGTCTATGCATTCATAAAGTACGTACTTTTACTTCGTCGGGACTCTACTGTGGCGGGTCTCCGCTAACTGAAGATTATGAAGAGGACCATATATCCTGGTCACTGCACCAAAATGTAACACGTCGGCGAACTGAAGATGATGACCATAAATCCTGGTCGAGGCACCAGAAATGTAGCGGGTCTCCGCTTACTGAAGATGATTGAAGAAGACCATAAATTTACTGTCGTTGTTGACCAAACATCCTGGTCACGCACCAAAAATGTAACACGTCGGCGCTGAATGAAGATTAAGCTTGATGAAGATGCTCAGATCCTGGTCACGGCACCAAAATGTAGCGCGTCTCCGAACTGAATGAAGATGATGTTATTTTACATAATTGTTGACATAACCTCTGACGTGGCCGGTTGTGATCGTATAGGTTTGCTGTATCTACATGAAATTAAAACCGGTTGGCGTGACTGTTTTTATTAATTAACTTTAAAAAAAAAAACAACTTTACATACAGAAACTCTAGATTTCAATCATAATAGTCTTCATTATTGTCCAAGCCTGACGCTCCCGGG
Organism: Medauroidea extradentata; assembly: GCA_003012365.1. NCBI lineage: Eukaryota > Metazoa > Arthropoda > Insecta > Phasmatodea > Phasmatidae > Medauroidea > Medauroidea extradentata. Next base: position 65,985 of record PNEQ01126501.1, read on the forward strand.
AGAGAACTGCTCAACCCCAAAACTTAAAAGAGAAAAATAAAAGTAATTTTCAAAGTTCGAAACACGCCACGACATCTCAACCAAAATATTCTCGCAAATGTGAGGACTCTACTCAGCGACTAATATACATGGCTGCTCAGCCACCTCGCTCCCACACAGCCCGCACAACCATCTTCATCAACGTCCTAACACCAAGTTACATTACCATCTCTCCGCGACCAGACAACAAGCTACACAACCATCTCTGTCGGCGTCCGCACAGCAAGTCAATATGGCCGACCCACCAAAGCTTGCTCTCTCCCTGCAGTGCCTCTAGCGGCCACCCAGTGATTTTTAGGAACCTTCAAAAAATAACAGAAAAATGTAACCAAGTGACATTGATAAAATGGAATGTTAATTGCAATTTTTAAGTCCTTTAAAAATACTAGCACTGACCGCAGTATATGCTTATTTCTCCGTAGAAAAGCTTAAACCACCCGTTAAGAAACAAAAAATAATGTCTTGAGCGATTTTGAGATGCACACGCGTAGGCGCAGCCGAGCGAGCGACACTGTGTCGTATAACAAGCACGCGTCTAGATCCTCATTCTGGCGGCTGGCAGGTGAACGAGCATCTATGTACCCAGTCTCCACAGCACGGAGGTGGACAGCGCTGGAGCCAATTCTCAGATGTGCTTCGCGTCTCCATTAGAATGTTCTGCAGTGCAGCGTACACTCTTGATTAATTCTATTACCGGTAGAATGCAGTGATGTGCAGCGTGATTATTTACATTCACATCCCGTGATGAAACACGCGAGTTTAAAAAAAAATATGTACAGTAATATTATTTATACATTCGCACAAACAAAGTGCACATTTCTTAGAAATTCACCTTTATACAAAACGAGTGCAAAGTATTTCTAAGTTTGTTTCACGAGCACAACTGCATACAAGCTACAACGGCACCGCCACGCACATTTTTAATTATTATTTTACCTTTGTCTCGCAAACTTTAAATTCAGTTTTCATTTTTAAAAAAAATTTTTACTTTTATTTTATGGGAATTAACTTAATTTCGTTGGTGGAGCGGGAGAGAGACGGAAAGATTGTTGGCTCGTGCTGTGTTAGTCATCAGTCATCACTTCTCACGTGTTGATAGCGTGCAAGGGCAGCCTAAATCACCATGCACGCGCTCGCTGAGCGTCCAATTTTTTTTTTTTTTTTTCACAGCTGTGGCATACCTATTGACTGTAAATGTGTTTTGTTATTGTTTTGAGTCAGTTTACTTTTTTAAAATTACCTTAAATTCCAATGAAACATGTCAGAGGATTTAACTTTGGGGGGGGGGGGGGGTGTTAAGTTGGATTTAACAAAACGTTGATTTAGAGTAAACATTTTCGGGTCCCATTGCATTTCGTTAAATTGGGATTCTATTGCACTCCCAAAACTTGCCCATTTTCAACGTTTAATCATTAAAATTATTGACTAGCGATTAAAAGTAACGAGTTAGTTTCTGCAAACCAATGACTACACTACGGAGACTAACTGGATGGCTTCAGAGTCCAACATTGACACACAATATTAACATCAAAAATACAATTTTCAGTTTAAACACCAAACACTACACAATAGAAACCTGGCACTATCTACACGATGCAAGCCGAGCCAAACTCAAACGAACATGATACAGTAGGTGGCGCCACAGTTGCGTTTGTCTCGACCAGCAGATCAATAACATAGCAAACAATTTTTTTTACAGAAACGAAGGAACATAAGAGGAGCGTTATTTACTTCTTGGTAAAGTGGTCATGCGTGTGTAACGTTTTACTTTCCTCCATACAAATATTTAGACACACGCTGATTAACTTTAATCAGTTAATTTTCTTTTAACTTTAACTTTTATCAGTTAATATTATAAAGGTTAACTTTTAACTTAAATCAGGTACATTTTTAAGGCATTAACTTTGCCTTTATCAGTTAGATTTTTTTGTTAACTTTCCCAAGTCTGCACACATCCAAGCCTTTCAATTTGCCAGTCACCATTGCCAAACAAAATCAGATAAAGCGCCCATATTTTGCATGAGCTGCATATTTGCCAATACCTCTTTATATTTCAGCTCTGTAGAGCTTTTTGTGTCCAAAATGTTCCTGGTGTAGCCATTTGTACATTGCGAAGGTCATGACATTGCCTGTGGCAACTGCTTGCAGCATGTGATTTCAAATTTTCTCTACGAAAACTTGATCATCCTTTTACCAGTGCGGACTCAAATGATATTTTGGGATACTTATTTCTGGTCCTTATAAAACCAAAACCACTGAATTTCAGTACACCAGATCTAAATAAACTCTCGTGACCATACTTATTTGTTATGGTACTATTTTTTTTAGTCTATTTTTAGCTTCTTTTCTGGCAGCTTAGAAGCACCTCCCATAAATTGCCACATACTGATGGAAAATCAGTCTTAAGTAGAATTACGGTATTGGGTGAACTTACAAAGTACGTATACATTTTACCCACAAATGACAATAACTATATTGAACAATTGAATGTTCGAAATTGTCTTCAGTATACTCACCTTATTTTTTCTATGAGTATACTGATGTAAATAAACAGCTCAGTTGTCCCTAAATGCAAATAAACAATACTGTACTTGCCACTGACCCACTGAAATAAATAGTGAAAAGAACTAGCCATGGAAAGGAGATTGTACACCAAATAGAAACAAAGTTACAAATATTTTCATAAAATATTAAATAACATAGATTCCAAGTTCTAAAACAAAAAACCAAACACTGAATGGCCCCTGCTATCTCGCTAATGGCCAGTGCAAAATAAAAAACAGCCATCTTAACGGAGCTTGGCACGGGCTATACATCATAGAACTTGTATGTTGAAGTTTGTTGTACTTACCATCTGCAAATGAAATTTAGGTACCCATAAATTTTGGGGGGGGGGGGGTGGTTTCTTTGAAATTTTGAGGTTATAAACGTTTATGAAGGCTACCTGTCTGCCCGGACAGACACATTTGATTCGGTGCTAGTCCAGTCTCGGTAAAGTCAAACCCCGCTTCTGACTAATGTTGATGATGCAATATCACTGTATATTGTATCACTTGGAATGGTGAATATGGCATTATTTCTTAGTTAAAATACACACGTCATCGGCCTCGTGCCACGTTAAAATACATCAGTGCATCAACTGTCACGTCGTTTGTCTAAAGCGTTTAACAGACGACAAATTAAACCATCCTCACTTCATTGATGTAATGTCATTCCATTGACACGTTGTTCTGATGACAGGTGAAAAATATACGAACCATGCTCAACCTACAGGTGTATTGAAAAAGACAGACCAGGGCAAAGAAAGATTATCAGCCATGCAGGTTTGGATGAAGGATTTATTCTTGGTACACTACTTATTTGAAGATCATACAGGCAATGGTGAATTAACACAATGAAATTAATTTTGAATATTTTTAATGTTTGTCACCTAAACGTAACTAATTTATTTAATAGGTACAAAATTAAAATAGACAACGCCTCCTACAACAGTGATAATAAACCCCCTGCAATTGCTATTCATATTGCAAAAATACAAGAATAGATGATAAAATGTTTTTGCTAATGAAAATCACTTGACATTGTTAAATGCAAATGACACCACATACTGCACTGGTGTTTTCGAGATGTTTTTTCTTAAATCCTGAAACGGAGACTGTATTGCATGATATTTATACCTCAATCAGTCAAGCAAATTAACAACATAAAAAAATTAGTTTCACAGATTGTGACCTAAATACTGTATTTACAAGAGTCTAAGAGACACTCTACTTTTAGAGCAACAAATGTTTAATTAAAAGAAAGTTTATATGAGAGTCTAAGACGCACCCCAGCCTTTCTTTTCAAAACAAGTCCGACTTTGCCGTCATGTGAACTGTCGCTTGCCGCCCACCAGCCCAAAGCCAAGTTACAGACAGGCATGTTGTTTTTAGAAGCGGCAGCTGCTGCACCGCCTCCCTTCCCCTCCCCCATAACTGTCCGATATCCGCACGCAGCTTGCATCCTGTCTCGCTGCAAATGAGCCACGTGTTTATCTTCCCATCCACCTTTGTTACCGTGTATGGCAGAAGATCCGAAAGGGGAGATAGCGACTGCACTTTTTTCCCCATAAAAAGGGACAAGCACCTTCTGTAATTTTATAAAAGCAGCAAAAATTAGAACAACCCACTGAACTTTTTTTTCGTAAAAAAGACTAAAAGGATAAGAATGTGTTTCATTTCATAAAAGAAGCAAAAATTAAAACAACCTAGTGTTATCTCGAAACACATCATACACACTCAGTTACAACTTGCCGCTTAAACTGTTTTTTTTCTACTAATGGTTACCATATTTCATTCATGGTATCTTAATACAGTATCTTGAATTAGCAATGAAATCTACAGTGACCTAAAAATAAAGTGTTAACTAACTTGTGTGTGCTGTTATACAAGCAGGAACATGGCAGCAACCATACATACTTTCCTGTTCACCAGGCCCCCAATTTCACGAAGGTAGCAATTTTATGAATATACGCTTGGGAACCATTAAAAAAAAAACTAGTTGCATGCATAATGTCTTTGAATGTTTCTTGCAATGGGACAGAATATCTTACTATACTCTAGTGGACATACACCATTGCAAGATTGCGTCGTCCCAAAGAAATCGTACAACGAGATTAAGAAAAAACAAACGGAACAATGAGAAAACAAGGTTATTTTTAACAAAGGGTTTGTCATCCGTTCAGGGGTATCCTTTCAATCAGAAAACGTCTATCTTGTGATATAAATGTTTATTTTATTGATAACTTATCTTATTTTCCACAAAACTCTATGAAAATTAGGATCCGACTGGATACACTTTACAGAAAAAATGCAATTCTAAAATTTGTAAATGGGGTGGTGGACAAAAGTGACCCCAATCAATTTTATGAATGTCACAAATGGAATTGTCAGTATTCATAAACTCGAGGGTCCAGAGAATCAACAATTCTTTTCAATGTACATACATTATGAATATATACCTACACTAATGTTTGACAACAAAAATTATGAGGTAAATTTTTCAAATGTTATGTGGCTTTATGATACCACAATGTTAATACTATTATTGTTTGCGCCTATTGGAATAGCACCTTTTCATACTAGTATCAGCTATATCTGTTCACAATTTTCCACACAATCGTTCAACGACACGTAAATAAATCGTGATGCAGAAATTTTCCAATACCATATTTGCCAATGTATAGGGTAACGGGTTTTTTTTTTTTTTTTTTTTTTTCAAAAATTCCTATTCAACTTATATGAAGGTGTGAAAATATTTGGTAACCTAAAAATCGTCTGAAAGTTAAGCTGTAAGCTGTGGAGTTGTATGATGTTTCAAGGAATTGCGTTTTCCGTTACAAATGAACACAAAACCCGGTTTTCGTAATGAAATTTACGGTACGAAATTTTGATTAACGTCACTCAAAACATAGGTCACTTTTACCTCTTAGGGCCGGTTTCTCAATGTCTGATTAAAGTCTTGATTAGCTAATCCTATGATTATATTTAACCTATTGATTAAGTGGTGATTAAATCTGAACTGTTTCTCAACGTACTTTAATCTTACGTTTAGCTAAGTATCGGTTAAGGTAAATGTGGCAACCATGCAATGACGTATCAGCTTGTGATTGGCTGCAGTGAAGCGTTTTATTTTTTATTTAGTTGTGCTGGTTAGCGGTGGTTGTATACATAATGGAAGAAAATAAGTGGCCGCGTGCCGAGAATTTTGTTTCTGTGGAAACAGAAATGCTGATTTCTCTTGCTGAAAAAAATACGTCCTTATCATAGAATACAAAAAAAAAAAAAAAAAACCGATTCCGTTACTTGGAAGCAGAAAGAAGATGCATGGAATAAAATCGAAGTAGAATTTAATTCATCTAGGAACGTATATGTTTAACATAACCTACACATTAACGTAACCTATAATGGGTATTATAATATACAAAAGTATCTGAAAATAGTATGTAATATAATTTATAATTTTATATTAAGAACTTTTCAATCCTGATTCCCCGATCAAGTATGTTTTATTTTTCCCGAAGAAATAAATATTTGAATACCACTACCCAAGATATGTAGTACAACGTACAAATGCGTGTTAACATATATAACAAAGGTTTCTAACCAATTATGCAATATAATGTATGGCAGTATAGAGACATCATACAAAGGTATGTGACATAACCACCAAATGTTTTCACATAACCTACAATAGAATATTACTTACCCGAACGTACAAATGTTTATGGGATATAAATAAAACATGCAATAAACAAGTTCACACCTCTCTGTGGTCATTTCCAGCTGTCCTAATATTTTTGAATAGTAGTACTAGGACAGCATTTTTTCTCAGGCAAAATCTCATAAAAAATTTGTGGTCATTTATTTATATGTGATTTGGGCATTCCCGAAAAAGGCTTGACCTGTTTATGAAATATACTGTATGTTCATCATCATCTTCAATCATTAAATTTAAATCATCTGCCATCATAACCTAAAATATTGTTACTGTTTATATTCTTGTTTGTTTTGAAAGTCCTGTTTAAGTATGTAATCAATACCTCTTCTTATAATTAAGATAACCAATGGTTACCACTACTAATCCACTGATTAATCTTAATCAGTACTTGAGAAACAGATGTTGTTAACCATTGGTTAAATTTTAATCGGAAGATAATCAGAAGAAAATCAGACATTGAGAAACCGGACCTTAATGAAGCGTGCACTGCTTGGCGATCAATACAACTGGAGCACGTGCCTAGATTCTTTGTTTTGCCAGCCCACAACTCAAGGGCGGAGAAAACGAGGATCTAGGTACCATACCCAACTAATTGTGTCTTAGTGCTAGGCTGGCAGGTGACAACAGCGCACAGGAATGTGATGACCTTGCAAGCAGCTGTTGCAGCCCTGCATTGCCATGTAGCGCACGGCGTGTCTCAACCCGGTATTGCCAAGTAGCACACAGCTGACCGTCACCGTGCATTTCCTTGGCTCTTGGGCGCCCGGAGGGCAGTATATAGTAGCCAATGCTATTGGTTTATGTCTCTCCTATGATATTTATGTAACGGTAATAAATACATAAAAATATTTGAAATAAATTTTTAATGTTTCTAGCAAAGGAAAAAAATATTTTTCTGCTGGGAATTTCAAAATTAATAATTTACTTTTTTTTCTAGAGTTTGTACCTTCAAAACCATTACTCGTCTTATGTGCGGGGTCGTCCTATATTCCGGAAAATTCGTTATGTTTACACGACTTGCATATGTGACTACAAGTTTATTAAATTAAGATTTTTTTTTCCAAACCATTAAACCAAAATAAACTTTGATAAGCTACCGAATTCGTTAATTAAAATACTAAGCTTAAAAACAAATTTTGACAACTGAAATTCTTATCAAAATTAAAGTAGCAAAAATTCAGTTTTGGTATACCTAATGTTTGCACAATCATAACATATAGAATTTGTGCAATAATGGCAAATTAAAAAGGAAATATTATATAATTCAATTTCAATATGGTGACTGACACCCCACTCTTAACAGTATTACAGAATTGGGAATGTAATATTATTGCCAATTTCTGCGACAAAAAAAAATTCTTAGTTAGGAATACCAACTGAACCGATTCAACTGAGTACGAGATTAACAAAACCAGGTTCCTGATGTATCCCCTCCAGTTTCAAACCAAAATAATGTCTACTAAAATAAAACAAGTGATGATGTAAACAGCATTACGCACGAACATCCATGGCAACTACAACTGTACCACTAAAAGTCTAGTGTACCAGCTGCAATATAAACACTGCACTGCAGAGTATATAGACCTCACTACCAATACTCACAGGTAGAGGACGAATGGTCACAGGGTAGCAAGTGGCCGTAATGTTGAACCACAAGAGAAGCCAGTTGCAGTCTATGCAGCCACCCACTACATGAACTTTGACTCCTGCTACAATACCAGTGGTGAAAGGTCTTTGACCATCCATAACAATAGTGCTGAACAGAAATTAGTCCATCAATACATCACCAAATCCAGACAAACTATGTACACATCAGATGATACTGTACACCCAAATTCAAATCTCCCACCACCACTCTGTTATGATAATTTCCCAGCCACTATGTTCGCTAGTCACAATCATCCTGAAGAAGCCGGCTTTGCAAGCAAATTGTCACGTTTCCGCGAGAAGAAATATGTTGTCCAACTTTACGTAAATAGTGGAATACCACTACTACGAGAGTTCATAGTAGCATAAAAACTGTTGTAATTACAAGTTGACATAACTGAAAGTTTACATAAACAAGCAATTTTTTTAGGTTTACATGATACATGGGAATAATAACAGTACAGTTTACCTTAGTTAGTATCTCTGCTATTGTAAAGCAGACTACCAAAAATGATAGACACATGTTTATTAGGCATGATATTGAATTATTTATTCATTCCACGATCATTAGTTTTTAATGTTGCTGTTTTCACTCCCTAAAGCACGGCAAAACATAAGGCAAACAAAACAAAAATGGCAGTTGTCCAAGGCGGCAACTATAACTGACAGCACTGTTAGCTCACTCATGATTGGCTGAACCGAACAATGCTCCACCAATAAGATGTCCTATAATTGGACATACACCATATTCCCCACTCTGGCAATGTTTTGTGAAGTATTCAAAGCTAAAACAATTACGATTTTTAGTACATGATCCTGAGTACAATTTATTTATCCATTCCTACATAAATTTTGCCATAATGAAAACTTATGGTTAAGAAATCAAAACATATAAGTATAAAAAAAATTACAAGAAGTTTATAAACTCATTCCAGTTACACTAGGTAGTGTAAAATTTCAACCGCAGGCATTCAAAAAGCTATCCAAATGAAGTTTGCTTACATGCGTTGCTGTGATCAGACAAACATAACATGTTCAAGCAACAACTCTAGGAGGTTAAGTAAACGTAACTTCTTGCAGTATAACATACACAATGAAAAATTATAGTAGTGAGTTTGAAACTGATTTTGCAGTGCAGTTCGTTCACAATAACAAGATGTACGAAAGTGATGCTGAGCACTCAATGGGCGGCATTCGTTTTCGTGCAGTACCACGACGGCGTCCATATCGAGGCCGAGCAAGTCACTACAGTGTTGCCAGACGCAACTGCATTTCCACCATTATATCTTGTAATGGCACGACAAAAATGATTGCTTGGTACTCTGGAAAATTTATCGGCCCTTAAACTTGTCTGGGCTCATGTCGGCGCAATTACTCCTATTAGCATACAGTACAATACACATTGCTGTTGGGGTAGGTTCGAAAGTGGACATTAACAGCATTAATTAGAAGAAAGAAATAATCACTTCTCATGATCATTTACGTTAGTGAAAGGCATTCAAGTGGCATCAATACGGGCTAAGACCATGTGGACGTACACCACGTGTCCGTACAAAGGATTTCACCATATCATGCTAAAATTACCGGCCAAGCCTTCGTCAACTGAACATCCATTTAAATTAGGTTCGGAAAGAAAAACAGAACGGAATAACATTACATGTTAGGATTGACCGCTCAAAGTTCCAACACACACGGGGCCTCGGCCTATCGCCATCTTTTGTCACTCGAAAAAATACACTGGACCAGCGTGGTCAAGGACTCAAGTTCAAGTGGGGGGAAAGCAAACAAAGGTACGCTCATGGCGTGCCTCGCTGCCATAACAGCCATATCCCTTCTGGATCAACCATTAAATTATACACTTACTTTATATACATACATAATTATGTGCGTTTCCCATTATTAATAAACAAAACAATTCAAAACACAACCTCTTGTAATAAAATTAAATATAACTAAACAATGAATTACGAAAACACACATCACAGGGGCGCAACCATACTCGGGAACAGCCTGGCATATTTATCAGGAAAGCACAGGCGCGGGTCACGTGCGCACCCTGCGCTGACATCACCCTCGCCTCTCAACTCAACTTAGGTTACCAAAAGGACACTAATATTTTTAAACACGAATAGTTTTGAACGGATCGACTTAAATAAATTTCTCCGAGAGGACAAAGTTACATGAAATTCCGTGGCGCATCCGTAGACACCCACTATGCCATTACTTACAACAAATCAATAATCACAACTTTAACACCTTAAAACTTACTAAGTTACTTGGTCCAGCAGGACAAATACAAAAAAAAATTCTGAATAAACGGAAGTGCTTTGGACGGTAAAGAACTTATACAACTAAGTAAATACAATGTTACACTGCAGTGCACCAGATGGACTTAGAAGATAACAGATGGAAATTACTCATCACTATTCAGATTGCGAAATATGGTTGCTTTGGTGGTTGGGCTTATTGCGCTTGCGCAGGGGCACTGCCCATGCTATCTCAGAGTTTGTTTGAAGTACTGTAGGTTTTACTCACGACACACTACTATTGTAGGCCACTGACATGACCACGGCTGGATCTCTCTCGCTGGATGAGCAGGGCACCGAACTCGGCACCGTCGCACACGCATTGGTTCTTACCCCGTACGCACGTCAGAGGCTAATTAGTAACCCTGCCAATGACGCCCTGGTCATCATTAATTCTCCCTTTAATCATTATTCTAATATGCAAGCAAAAATTAGATATTAAGGGCAAAGGAAATAGACTCAGGTGATGTTCTTAGTAAAACATTTATGTCAAGGTTAAAAAAAAAAGAAATTACAGCAAGGGTGGGCTAAGGACATCACAATCTCATGATGTGTACGGTGGGCTGATACACTGTGATTCTCAAATTTGCTTGTATTTATTACGTATGTTTACTTATAAAAAAATTAATTTTGCAAGGTAGCTATGTTGATGCTTCTAAATCACTCATATCTACAAATGTGCTCATGACTCATTCTTAATTACAGAACATTTTTACAATAAATTGCATACACAAACTGACTGTGTACTACAAAACACTTGTAATTACGAATGTCTCACAATGTCCCGTACTCGTAGCAGTGAGATTATAATGTATGTGTATCCACACCTTATTTTCATGTACTTGTACGTGTTTCTTTCTGATATTAAGTCTAAACTAAAATAAATAGAGTACTATTACAACTAAATGGATATTTACTATATAAAAAACAAAGGTTACAGTTATGAATAATCCAAGATAGTACAAATTATCCTATCATCTTGCAACCATATGTAGAAAAGAGTACCACCAAAACAACAATCAAAATATAGGCACCACTCTGTCATGTACAGTGTACTGTAGTCCTGAAAATGTGAATGATGAAAATCAAATACAGTGGAACCCCTGAATTACACCCCCTCATTCTACACTTTCCTGCCATTTACACTGTTTGTAATTGGTCCAATTTAGTGATTTCACATTATAACCTGTCTCCTCAGATTACACTTTCCTGCATTTTACACAGTTTTTTACAGGTCCCTTGAAAAGTGTAATTCAGGGCTTCCCCTGTAACTGTTGCACAAGGCTGAAATGCTTGAATGTGATCAAGGTGTAACAGATAATATTATATGTCAGGTTTAGTAGTCCAAAGTGGTCATGCATGTTCTTACCACAAAAAACCAGTTTGTACAAGTGTCAAAAGTGGAAGTACAGTATCGTTTTCCACAACTTTGTAACATTTCGTAAATTGACTTTATTTGAAAGAAAGTTGATACTGTAAAGTAGTTAAAGTTTATGAGATGTAACATCAGAGATGTTTCAAGCAGCAGCTTGTGACAGTAGAGGACTGACTGCGAATGAAGTTACAAAGTGATGAAACCAGCCACAAGCTCAACTAAGTTGTACTGAGCTTGGGTGGAGGGGGAGGGATGGGCATGCTGCCTATCTTTGGTGGTGGTGGGGGGACAGGGTTGAACATAGGTGGTGGGGGTGGCATGATGGGACGTGGTGGGGGAGGTGGATGCATCATGGGTGGAGGAGGTGGCATAGGAGGCGGGGGCAAGTTGGGAGGAGGTCCTGGCATACGCATGGGTGGAGTAGGTGGAGGGGGTGGCTTGGGAAGTTGCTGGCCCATCACCATAGGTGGCTGCTTTATATCTTGCTTGAAGGAAAACTGCAGGAAGAACTGCTTTGTATCCTTGTTGAAGTGCGTCCAGAATTTGCCATCCGACTTTTCCACCTCTCGACTGGGTACCTGTAACACCATCTCCATAGTATTATCTACTTCACTGTTCTACAAACCACATTGTTAGTAAACTTTGTTTCATACCGAAACACAAATATATTTACAAATGTGTAAAACATTTCTTTCTGGAAAAAAAAAACTTTTTTTTTTTAAACATGCAGATTTTTCCTGTAACTCACTTTTAAACACACTACTGCATTTACAAAACATACAATAATATTAATTTTTACAGTAACTTGCCAATGTAACTTAACAAAATAGACTGTAATTTCAAACAAAACACTTCCAAAGGTTAAATATAAAATAATGCCAATCCCGCTGCACACTAAATGATATTCCTAGCAAGATTGTACATGTCAAGTCTTGTTTGCAATTATTTGCACATGTTAATGTAAGACTACTATAATTCACTAATAAAAATGATGCCATTTCTCTGTAAATTAAACTTGGCATTTTGTGTCTGACAATTACACACGTTTATTACCGCGTGTCGCTGGGAAGGTATAAATTGTATTAATTAAACAACAAATTCAATAATTGAATAACATTTTACTTACACTACACTTTCTCACACTGTTTAAATTAAAACAAAAAAATTTAAAACTGACACTGTCACAAAAATACTTATCCAATAAATTTTAACTTGTGCTGATTGAATTGAAAATGGCGTGTAAGATTTCAACATTACGGTACAAAAAAATTTAACGTCTGAAGCACAACTGTACAAATACGCAATTATGTACCAAGTTAAGAAAATCAGAAAAGAATTATATACCTTGAATGCTATAGTCTCGTATGGTTCAGCAGCAAACAGCAAGTACTGCCACTTCCTGTCAGGAGGTTCAACCTTCTGCTCATATGCCGACATGAATCGATGACGGGGAAATACACCCTCTGCAATCTCTGTGCACAAGTTCAAATTTGTATTTATGTGTACATAACATACATATGATCTATCACCAACATGCATATTTAAGAGGTGCAATGACACTGGACCAGCAACTTGCTTGCCAGCTGGACATAACTTACCAGGGTAGTCTATCTGGAACAGTAAGCTCTGCTGTGCACTCTCCGGGTCCCGCTGCTTGGTGACCCTGTAACCAGGCCGACCAATTTTCACAAACTTCTTGGGTTCCACACGAGGTTTCTCTGGAGCAGGCTGCTGCGGCGATTCTTTGGCTTCCTTAGCCGCCCTGCGGGCCAAGTTGGCCTGATGCTTCTTGCCTTGAGTGTGCGCGAGGTAGCTACCCTCATTATTGTGCAGAGTCAGACACAGCTTACATTCGTACGACCCTGCAGAAGAACATTTTCAATAACAGATCTCTCTACCACCATAGTAACAAAAGATAATACTGCTAATGACAAACTAGCTATGGCCTTCATCTATTACAAGTATATTCAATACAGTTATGTAATGTCTTAAGTGTCAACTTAGAGTTCATTACAAGTATCCTTTATCATATCTTATTAATGTGAACACTACAGCAACATAGTAACAAACACATAGCAGCTAGATGGTACTGAACAGGATGTGTGTCAACATGCTTCTGATATTGTCGTTAAGTCTTTGTATGAAATAAAAACTTAAATGTGATGGACTTAAGAGCTGGCTCAAGGACTGTTTTTAATACCTTAAATTTTTGTTTTCTGAAAACTTTGGTCAAACTTAGTTCAACTTGTTTTGTTCTATGCAGTATTTATGTACCCATGCTTTCATGTGATATGAAATGATTTTGGGAGCTACTTAACAGTCAGCAATTCCTGCACCACAAAAAAAAAAAACACAACTTACCTAAATGATTTTTCATAAAATAAGGATCCTTATTCAAGTCGATGGTCTCCAAAGCTAATTGGCGAAGGCGTTCCCTGCGATCGCGATTGCTTTCTGACCATGATGCCTGGCCCCCACCTCCAGTTTTACCACCAGGACGATTTTGGAAGTCCATCTTCCTCTACCTACATTACATAAATACACTGTCACAGATGCAACATTTTCACACAGATTATTTTAAAAAATTAGAAACTACAACCATAGCACAACACATGTACAGTGTATCATTATCACCTACTTTTTAGTTGAAATGAAAACCTCTACACTGTTCTCACATTTAAGCTGGCAACATGAACAAAAGGAGATTGATAATAAATAACTACTAGAAATTGAAGTAGTATCACTTGTTGTATTAAAACAAGTCTTTACTGCATTTTCATTCACCAATATCATGTTTCTAGTGCCTCATGGCAATATGTACTGGATAATAGCAGCAAATATGAAAAAAAAAAAAAAAAATTTTTGCTTTAAAAAAACACGCAATTATGACAATTAGATTAAATTCTGTGATTTAAGTCATCAATACTTAAAAAAATTTGGTATTCTTACTTTCATACTTCAATATATTCACGCAACTTTAAACCATACTTTTTGCAAAAATTTTGCTGTTCACTCTTATCAAACAAAAAATGCTGAGAATTTCCATACCTGTTAACTAATGTGAAACATTTACATTATGCTTCAGTATCACTAGCTATTACTTTTAGGTATAAAACTTAATCTTAACATTATTTTATTTTCCTCTACATAGTTTATTCCTATATTCTTTTCTCTGAAACTCCCACTACCTTACCCAACATTACTTGTAATACATATGACATCATATACGTAAACGTACACTTTGTGATTGAATAGTAATGTACACCCAACGGGTCATATTTTTCATGTATCATTGTATTAAATAACCTCCCTGATCATTTAAAAAATCTTTGTCAATGTATGATGTATATTATATAGATCGGAGGGCAGGAGAGAAAAAGATTCTGAATACAAATATCTAAGAGATATTGTTACAGGACGACAGGGTAGAGAAAGCAGGTAGAGAGAAATGTTTCTACAGGAAAGAGGGCACTATGAATGCTGGGAAGGTTACCGATGGAAGTTAAAAGCGAAGTGAATGAAAAGGCATATATTACAATGGTACGGCCAATGTTTGAGTAAGCAGCAGCAGAATTGGACCTGTATGTGGCACTGGTGTAGGAGTTGCAAAAGTTACAAAGACAGGCAACGAGGTGGGTGAAGGATAAACGGAAAAGGTAAGGACAGGCTGGTGTAGACAAAAAGAAATTTCGGCCATCAGTTACGTTGAGGAATTAGTGGGAGTCAATGAAGGAGAGGAGAAAAGTGAAAAGGCTGGTCATGCAGTACAAGGTAGTGAATGGAGAGGGAGGCTGGAGTAAGTTAGGTTGCTTATTAACTAAGGCAAAGTACACAGGAAGAGGGAATAATAGTTGAATGAAGAGCAGAACACGAGGTAGGCAGTCTATGCTTAGATCAGTGAGGGAGTGAAATTTACATTCGGAGGAGTTAGTGATGGTGCAGAGAGCTGGAAATTAACTAGGGATTTGGTATGTGATTGAGGAAGCAGTTATCGTTTGCCACCAGGAAAGTGCCCAGTTGCAAATGAAATTATTATTATTATTCATCTAAATGCCCTTGATTTATAGAACCCAAATAATTGACATAAAAGTTAAGCTATCTCTAGTACAACGGTTTTCTTAACATCATTTGAAAATAAAAAATTCCATAAAATGGGGTGATTGGGACATTAAAAAAAAATACTTTCCTCACATAGTATGTCAACATTTTGAAAAGAAATTTACGGGAGATATATACCAAGTTATGAATGTCGTCATGAAATTAAATTTGTATTCACTCCCAGTTTACACGTGTACACAGAAAATAAACACTGTGCAAATATGTCCCAAGTCACCCCACGTGTCCCGAGTCACCCCAATTTTACGGTATATTATTGTTTACTGCAACAGGGACTGATTTTTTTTATTTACTCTTCCCTTGCAGATAAAAATTTAATTAAAATACTGCACCAGCAATTTATATATATAGTTACATTATTACAGCATCCATAAATTATTATAATTATAGTCAGGTATATTATTTTCATGTAAAATAATCCGGCAATATTTCATTTTTATTATATAGGGTAATGCTCAATGCAAATATTATAAGTTTCCACTGAAATCTGAAATATATTGCAATTAAAATATTACATTTGAAAAACACACTTTACACTAAAATATCTCCTTGAGCGGGAAGCTGCTCTAGATGGAGATTGCACAAATCCAAACATTCATACAAGACAGGAAAAAACAAGCATGTACTTAACTGATAAAATAGAACATGAGATACAATTCAGTGGATGTATAGTTACAACGAAACAAATATGAAATAACACAGATACAAACACATAAAAGTCAACAATATAGTTAGGAGTACGAATCCACAACACAATCTGGCACAAAGAAATAATGTAACAAGGTACACAGAAGAACACTGACCCATGATGCACTGAAAACTCTTAATTGTAGGATTTTCTTTTAAATTGTTACGGTATCATTTGAAAATGCTATGATGCAATACAAATAGACTATAACTTAAGATTTTAAATTAGGCCATTTGGCACAAGTACAAGTAAACTCAGACATCTGATACAAGAGTGAAGAGCAACAAATCCTTAAGGGCAGTATGTACGGTGTGCTGTAATCTCTATACAGACACGTGTAAACACACGGCCGTTAATACATGGAGGAAAGATCCCAAACCTGAGCACTCACCCTAACCTCCGCACGACTTGAACACATATTCAGCAGTCAAACGCACACAACATGAACACTGGGGAAGGGTTCAACTCGCTACGGCAATTAAACTGACCGTCCTGATAAAATATACAAAATATATTGTCAGAAATAATCCAATCC
>PNEQ01126501.1:83048-93712 GCA_003012365.1 Medauroidea extradentata
CCGCGAGGGACCGGCTCACGCCGGGAAGGAGGGAGAGAGAAGGGAGGCGGGGAGGGGAGGCACGACGTCCGCCGAAGACAGCCGAAGGTCTAGAGAGGAGGGGCGGGCTACGTCAGAGAACGATGTCACACGAGGCCAAGTCATAGCTGATCGTTCGGCTACACTCAGATACCAGAAGTCAAGGGGGGGGGGAGGCCACACAATAAGGGCAGACATACATCAACTCTGGCTGAGCCCAGCTCAACGGAAACGGGAGGACGAGTGAGTGCTACAGGCCACGCTGTAAAGCATGAGTGGGGTGTGGCTTAACTACGTTCAAAGAGAGAAGAGAGGCAGCAAGAGCATAGCTAGGGTGGCGTGCTCCAGGTGGAGGGGGAAGGCCATCCTTGTCACTTTTACCCTCCCTCCTTTAGTTGTGCCAAGGATGCTTGTGGGATCTACTGTACTTCTCATGTTATCATGTACTACCGCCATTGAAATATTCTGTCGTCCCAGAAGATGATGGGAGCAGGTGTCAGCTCCCAACAAAACATTGTGAAAAGTCAAGAAATCTACTGTGTTCTTTCTCATCTTCATAGTTGTGTCGTCTAATCTGTTGTCTGTGATGTCGTCGTCTTGTCTTGTGTCCAACATTGTATTTGTCTCAGCATTACTGTCTGTACTGTCCTAATTGTGGTGTCCTGAGTTTTTAAGATTTATTTGGTTTGTCATTCGACTTTTATTTTTTAATGTTTATTTTATTTTTCTGTATTCGTTATTGACTAATTGCTTATCGGAGCTTTCGTGTTCTGTTTTGGTTTATGAATATGTTGACTACAGTCAACTAAGCTGTTTATTTTATTTTTTCTTTCTTTCTTAGTCTTATATTAGAATTTTAGGACGACATAATATTGCAATGGCGTATGTCCTCAACAGTACAGTACATTATGCTGGAATATGCTGTGCATTGCATTACATTTAAGGATATTTTTATTCGGTTGTTAGGTAAGGAAACCACAATTACAATTTTTAATATGTGGTGCTGGTATAGCTGGCCTCTTTTCACGCCTGAACATAATGGCTCATAGAACGAACCTTGCTGACGTCACGAACATATTGGACCTAACGTGGGAATGTGGCACACAATTTTCTTTTGTTTCTAGTAAACGATACAGTTTCATGAATAAAATAAAATTATGATAATATATCGAAATAAAAATTACTCTAGTAGATTTACGTTTAACAGTCACACAATCAGGTATAACAAAGATAACTATCATTGCTTGAAAAACTTATATATTGTGAAAATGATATTTTTTTTAATACGCAGAAGTGGCTCAGTAGCACTTTAGCTTAGCTGACGTAGGATGTTAATCAGCACTAATGTGATTTATTTATGTAAAATATAAAACACTCATATTACCAAGCTTGCCTGATTCGTAAGAATTAAACCACGACAGCAGTAAAATTTATTATTTTGCTCGGTACTCCAAGAACTTAGTTCCTTTTCTTTTTGTGACGTGCAAAAAGGTGCATCTTCGTTTATGCCCTTTCCTGTACTCTACATCCATAACGAAAAAAATTCAGCTAGGCTTAAGCCTATAATTCTTCGGACAAAAATTCTTGAACACTAACAAGATCGACTGACAAATGAGAAGGAATCAGCTTGGCCCAGCGCAGCGGTGTAATTGAGGAGATAGGTGTTTTGCGTGTCCTTCACTGCCTTCCCCCACCTTCATAACTCACCTCCCCGTATCTTCCTACTCGTCGCCACGCACCAGCCAAGACCACGCCTTCTGTCCGTTATACTCTCGTTGCATCGGCTTGTCGCCACGCACAACAACTCTCTTCAGGGCTTGAATTTGCATAATAGAAATGTTTTTCCTCAAAATTTTCAGTGACAACTATTGGGTTCCTAAACATCATAATGTTCCTACTCGTAATGTGCATGTTTGTATGAAATTAATTTTCTTTAAAAATTTCACACAAAAAACTTTTTTTTTGTCGAATTAAACAGCGAATAACTTAATTTGAAAAATGTATAATACAAAAATGCTTTCTTACAAACACAATTATGTGAGTTCGTCAAAAACTACTTTAGTATGAATTTTCAATGATAGGTTTCACAATAAAATGATTCCTCCTGGAGGCTTGAAAACTCACAAAACAGCAATGGTGGATTTGATCCAGAAGACCTTTAAAGCAAATGAGAAATATGAACAATAAAAAGTGAATCAAAGCTTCAAGATGTTGTCTCATCCATCCATCCATGATCTCTAATGTATCTATTTTAACCTTTTTAAAGGCATGTGTGCGCTTAATGTTCTTTATTTATATTGGTTAAGAGTTGTAAAGCTTATACCCAGAATAGTTAAGAGCAGTTAAGCCATACTGAAAATTGACTTGTTTGAGAAAGAAATTTTTACAGTTTCTTGCGTTGTAATCATGAGGTAGTCCAGAGCAGATTCTCCTAACCTTAAATTGTTGATGTAACTCATAATATACTGATGTAGAGGCCTTTGACATGCAGTATGTAGCCTAATGATATCCTGCCTGTGATAGGGTTTCAGATGACCAAACACAGTTTTAAGTACCTTGTTCTGAGCAACTTGCAAAGGCTTAAGGATGTATTGCTTGGCAGTCTCCCAGACATTGCAGAGATATTGCAAGTGACTATGCACCAAAGAAAAACAAGCTAGTAATTTGATCCTAACAGGCACACAGTGACCACGGAAACACCTAACAGCTGCTATGGCAGGGATTATCATGGTATATACCTATATAGTTACAATGCTCCTGCCAGCTTAGGTGCTTGTCAAGCATTAGAACTAGGGAATTAATATGAGTGTACAACAAGCACATACTCTGGAATAGAAGCAAAATTTATCTGCATTTTTACAAAAAATAATATTTCACTAAAATAAAATTTAACTTATAAAATTACATACACTAAGCACCGATTGTATGGTCATGTTGAGTTAACTATCATGTCAAGTAGCATATAATGCACCAGAATGCTACTGAACTAAAAATATCTGACTTGCTAAATTAGGTACTGTACTGTTTAACTAACATGATTTTGGCGGCACTAAAATAAAATTTACGCCATCCTGTCATGGAGGCATCCTGTGAAGTATTTAATAACAGGAGTGTGTTTACACGTACAAAGAATCCCCAATTTACTAACTCGAAAGACCTGAACGTGTACGTACATTAATGTATCTTTCACAGCGGTAAACTTTCATGAAAATTATTACGTAACCTATTTCAAATAACCGATCGACGGCATAGGCCTAATTTTTATAATTACGTTTTCCTTCCTTTTCGTGAGCTTTTAAGATTTTCAAATTCCCAAACACATATCACAAAATCACTGTCATACTAAACGCAGACTTAAATTGTTTATAAATTATCCGATTGACAAATGTGTCAACACGTAAGAAGGTTACTGTTTTTATTACGTTTTCTAATTATCACGAAACGCATATTATGACCAACTATTAAAACAAACCTTTTAATGGTACGTAATATACCACATACCTACAAATAGTTGAAGAAATTGCATATGATGTCTACCATAATGCACAAGCAACGTTCGCTGATCTGTACACACTTTTCCAGCAAATACACAAAATGATACGGAGAACAACCTCTGCAGTTGACCACATTTTCTATAAATATCCCAAATTTAAAAACTTTTCAAAACTAATATATTTTCAAGTCCGCCTTGAACAACTGTTATTCACCTATTTACCACCGGTTAGTGTAAAATATTCAAGCAACATGTTTTTGCGTCGGACCTAGCCATTTTGTATGGCACAGCGTAGGCTGCTACGATGCAGACACGATGAAATGGCAATCTTCGATAATGTTCGGAACACATTGTTACTGTCTACATTTGTAGAGACATACTGAACCAGTAAATGAAAAATTGCTCACTCCACCTGGCCGGTATTGAACCTTCAATCATTGTATAATGAAAATTGTATTTAACGACAAAATTAATTATCCTGAAACTGTTGAGAAACGCTCACAGGTGTGACCACGGGACGAAAAAATTTTCAAGGGCATGGGTTTCGTACACTAAGTACTGAAATACTTATAAACGCAGTACATGTGCTTTATTGTAACAGCCAAACCAAAAGTGATTTACAATTACCGCTTCCTAAATTGAAGTATAAATAATTGTTACATGCATGTTACTATACATTGAATTATGAAAACCGCCATTAAATTTCGGCAAACAGACAAGCACACATTTAGCAGTGTCTGCGATTGGTTTTTGGCGTATTCGTGCTATCTATATAACGAAAAAAAGCTAGTTAAATGTATGTAAAGAAGAACCTGGAAATATTAATCTGAGAAGTTAAGTCAGAATGTGGTACCTGTATGTACAATGGGACAACAAACAAAACGACTCGCTACCGTTTCGCTCTGCGCAGACGCTCCTACTCCCCTTCAGCAACAACACACGGCGACCAACCAGGCCCGCAGAACTGCAAGACGTGTCTGGTGAGTCCATTGCCACTGTATGAAAGGGTGGGAACGTTCATTTCAGCAGCGACTACAGCCGAGTATGAAAGCGTAATCACTGGTTCAAAAATGTTGGTTGTGTAGTAGCAGCAGTGCCAGCATAGTATCACAGAGCAATATTTTCAGTTAGATGTGCATAGCAGCAGCAGCTCCACCTCCCTCCAGCACGACCGCCACCCTGGTTCTCAACCTCGCATTCCCTCCCTTCATTTTCCTTTCTTTTTCGTGGAAAGTACACAAAGCCTGGCCTAGAAGTAAACAGCTCAACTAACCCCGCCCTCTTTCACAAGCTCCGCCCAAGAGACGGTCGTCTGACATTGGTTTCTGCGCACATCATTCTGAATGCTGTCCCACTATAGCAACTTACGAGCTGTCAATATGCATGTAAGGCATTGGGTGCAAAAATCTTTTTGTGACAAAATAATGGCTCTGCAGATTACAACCACCGTTTTGAGTGTGTATATGTAATGCAAAATGTGTGTCAGTGCTATACTCAGAAAGCAGTTAGTAAATTGTATAGATATTTCAAACTTTTCTAACAAAAAATAATGCATTTTTTTTCTTATGATAATTACAGCAGGTACTGTAATGATGTTATGTGGCATTTCCTCCATTTACATTAGCGATACATGGAGCGAAATTTTCAGGGCCAGTCGTTTAGTCAATTGTCAGTTTATCAGCAATTATTAGTACTGCGATTAGATGTTTATGACATTCTTGTTACACGAAAATCTGTAACTGTTAAATATAATGTAATGATAATAGTTCAGTGTTTTCTATCTGCACATTTCATATCATGTCATTAAATTAAGAGATTAGTTTTACGGGATAAATACCCAGGACATTTATCAAACTAAATCAACCTGTCTTACCCACATACATCTCTATGCACAGTACCATTTTGCATCAAATTTTCTAGATTATGAAATGACGAAATTTTCTGCGAGTATTAAACACCAGTCAGTGAATAGTGTGCAAGCAATACAAAAAGTCGTTAGATGTTTCACGCGCATCAGAATAGTTCCCCTGGACTTATTTTTGAAACGTTTTATATGCTTACTGTATTGCACATTAGGAAGTCTTTCAGTAGCTGTGCTGAACACATCTAATGATGTGTGCTAATTCTTTGTAACAGTTTTTCAAGTGTACTAAACTAAGAAGTCTAATAAGTAAGGAATTTACTAGAAAACATTTTGTTATAGTATTTTTGTTGTTGGTATTTGCTTAGTTATGATGTTTTAACGTTCTATAAAAAAAGTGTACTTTCGTACGGTTTTAAACTTAAACGTATTTGGCCAGTAATAATTTAGAGGATGGAATAAAATGAAGCTTAAAATTTGTATCACTTTTAATAAATGAAATGTATTTTATCACAGATAATTCGTTCTTAAACAGACGTTCTTCAATTTTATACATATTATGTTTAATATATTTTTTTTTAACTTGCTTTGAATTTCAGCTGAACGACTAACATTACTTTTACAAATAGCATTTGCAGAGTTTTGAACATTATCTTTACTTTTAACATATTTCTTGCAGTAAATTTTCACATTGTACATATTGTGGGACATATCGGATAGAAGGTCTGCATAGTGAAATACAATATCCATTTTCTTTTCATAAATAGTACAATGAATTATGGCCAACGTATCTTAAGAGAAACATTTCATTTTAAGACTAAGTGTGTATTAGTGAATTCAATCTATATTAGAAGTAATTTAGTCGAAATGACATTGTGAGAAATAATGATTACCTTAAATTTTAACGAGCTTAATTATTTCATAATTGTGCTTTGATACCTTGAATACAAAAAGCATAATGAAAGATAATGTAAAGAACTAAGTCATTATTAAAATAATTTAAAATAAATCTTGCAGAATTCTGAGTCAGGAAGAAATTAAGAAAAATGCCGCATGCTTAGTGACACTGGCTCTTAACGTTTCTAGGATCATTGAGCAATGTAGGCCTAATACTTTCTTGACTAGGGTCTGTTACGTGACAATGTGTTAATGTGCACAGACATTGTACGGAAATAAGTGATTATTATCTATCGTTTGTTTATTGCCAGTTCGTACATTATATTTGGACACTCAATTTTTAATTTGTGAATTAGCAAACCACATATTACAAAGGGCGTTGTCAGACACATATGTTTTAGTAATGCAAATGAAACAGTATAGTAAATTTTGCATGAAACTTTTCTGTTAATATGACACTAATTTTATTAAAATGCAACATTATTTCCAAACTCCCATTTTCGATTATTATAATTATTTTATTAGCATGTTCCATAACTATGTTGTATACAATTCGTTACTACGCAAAGCGATTCGTACATCAGCAAAAGCAAAGTTTCTGGCATTAAAGCATCCACAAACTCTTTGCCAGCCTCTAATTTATAAATATGTTAACAATTATTCACTAGTAGGAGGAAGCACGTATGTTCAATTTTTTTAACAACTTAATACTATACAAGCTACGGTATTATGAAAAAATATCTCTTCGTTATTCTGGTACTACTTCACATTATTTTTCATACATGACAAAAAACAGTATGTAGTGCAGTAGTACTAATATTAAAATACAAAGTTTAAATAAAATAAAGGGAAAATGAGGAAGGCAGATACAGTCTACTGCGATTATGGCGGCTTGATTCGAACACTAATACGTTTTTGTGCAGAAAGGTTGTTCCAATATTCAACACTACTGAACAAATATTAACATATTATTTTCTGTTATTACAGTGTGTATTTTCCTATGTTGTTTATGAATTTTCTATTGCGTAGTCATTCCTATGTAGGCTAACCAGGTTGCAGTATTTAGGCAGAACATTCTTAGAGTTTACCAATTCAGAATAGAACTTAGCCTATTTCGTACACATACATCTCTTTCTTCCTTAAAATGTAAATAGGTGAAGAAATGAATATCCTCAAGTGACTGTGATAAAAGTGCACGCAACACTGGCTGCATGCTATCAATGGTGCTATCACAGCTTAGAGTGTAATACAAGCCAGGCGCAGAGTGCAGGAAGAATGGGTGTGTTGCCTGTCAAGTCGACCTGTCTCTTCTTGAGAACTCTAGACAAACGCTAGTGCGCAGCTTGCTATGCGCATTCTTCCCTCCCTAATATTCCCTACTCCACACGCTACAAACGCTCGCAGCCAGAGAAAGACTACACCTATTACACCCAAAAAAACACGTGCTCGGTTTTTCCCACAGGATTAGGTAGGTCCCTTATGGGCACAAATATGAGGATGAAGGAAAAGGTCTACAACACAATGGCGTGGCCCATCCTGGAGTATGCAGCGGCAATCTGGGACCCATACTTGGGGGTGGAGATGGTAGAGATGGAGAGGGTCCAGAGAAAGGCAGCCAGATGGGTTCTAAATAGATGGAGGATAAAGGCCGAAGGGGAGGGAGAGCAAGGGTACAGACTGTAAGTGATGGTAAAGTCACTAAAATGGAGCACACTACAAATACGATGAAGGTGGAAAGATTGGCAGGCACGGATGTTCAAGGCAGTAAGAGGTGTAGGACGGTGGTCACAACTGGAAAGCAAGATTCAAAGAGGACTCATAGGGGAAGAGGTAATCATGAATGGAACATTCAGAAGGCAGTAAAAGAACAGAGTGTGGGAAAAATTTCATGGTAAGCAGAGCAGTAAAGGAGTGGAACAATCTTAAGCAGGAGGTGGTACAGGTAAGGGGGGTTAAGGAATTCAGGAGGAGGGTGAGCGAGACCATAATAGGTGAACCGAAAGTGGACGTTAAGTTAGATTAGGTTAGGTAACCTAACCAGACCTAACCTTACACTAGGTTAGGATCTAATTTCAACTAACCTAATCTAACTTCAACTAACCAAACAACCTAATAAAAATTTTTTTAACATAGGACTACTTATAATGTCACTAGAAATATTTTTCATAAACTATACGTCTAAAATCTATAGTTTGGCCAGGACACTATGAGTAGCTAATCTTGATATTTACCACCTAACAAAACAATTTTTTACGTAGGACTACTTATAACATCACTAGAAAAATTTTACATCAATAAACCACATTATAAGCCCAGTGCTTGTCTTTATATTTCATGAATTAATCTTAAAGTTTGGGTTAAACGTTTTTAGTTCACTAATGTAAATTATATTACTGTCATGTACTGTATGTATGTTACACTAAAATTCACTTTTTTTAAATTGATTTAATTTTAATTTTTGTTACTACCTGCTAGCTACTATTCTTTTTTTTATTTAATTTTTCTTCTTGCAATTGAGCCTCAGCCCTGTGGCAAGGATTTGCTTAACTTACCTCTTCTCAATTTTCCGACCCCATCAACCTTTTCTTAAACTCCCTCGCTCCCATCACCTCAACCACCTCCCTCGCCAATTCATTCCAATCCTTCACCGTTCTCACCATCATAGTGTTTTTTCCTCTCTGTCCTCTTCCCCACCCTCTGTATCTTCCACTCATGATCACCCCTTCCCCTGAATATATATCTCTGTATCTTGTCACCCAGTTGACAGTTCCATTATGACAGTCTGCATCTGGAGCAATCATATGCTCCGGGGGGGCGTTTATTTTTTTTTTTTTTTCTGTTTACTTTGATTCTATTTTTCTGCTTGTGAGTGTACTTGTATTCTGTAGTTTAATTTATGAATGTTTATTTCCATGTTGTAATAAGGATATTGAATTTATGTATTGTAACATATTGTAAACAAGACATTTGCAAGTACATGTATTGTAAAATATTGTAAACAAGACATTTGCAAGTACCAAAAAATAAATAAATAAAACGTTTCCCTCCCTAACCAATGCATACATTAGCCTATTTCAATGGTAGTCTTCTAGTAATTTAGCAAAATTACTTTGTAACCGTCCAATAAAATACAAACTTCGAAACTATTAACAGATTTACCTTTTTCTTAACACCCTAACGAGTGCTTCGCCAAATAAATAAGCAGAAAACGTTATCGGAATCACAACACCCACCAACAAAATGTAAACAAGCTCCATAGACAAGGGAGCACTCACGTTCAACGTTTATTGATATCCATTACTGCACTCGACTGAACTCTTTGCGCAATGAGAGAGTACAGCATGTTCCAAACCCAACCCGCACTCAACGGGTGCGCAACGCAGGCAAGTTTTATTGCACTGTTTAATTTAGTTTATTGCAGCCTTGAATATTTTTTTGTGTATATTTTTTCACAAAGATATCGGACAAGTCATATTTCCTAATGAATAAATGACGAAAGGTATACATTTAAACGTAGACAGTAATAGATAGAAGTGGTTCCTTCTCGATAGCGAACAGAGCACTTTTGAACATTTTTTAAAAATTAGCTGATGGACATATATAAATTTAACATTCAGTATCATTGGCAGGACAGTTCACAAATATACTGTAAAAAAATTTCAAGTCAGTAGACAAAATGGTTTTCGATTTCTGATGTGTTTATTTTTGAAGTATTTTCGGCGCGCGAGCTTTTACTTGCTGCGAGCGTCTAGTTATCCTCCAAGGTACGTCACGAGCGGGTAGCCAATGAGATAACAGATGGCAGGAGTCGCCTACCTAATATATTTTACTTACCTTGGGTTAGTCGAATGAATATGAAACAAATGCCAAGTGGAGACAGTAGATTTGTTTCAGCCAAGAATAGCGCGTTAAAGGGTTAAAATGCTAGGCGAAGGCTGAATAAAATTTGTACACATTTATTGAAAATATAAAATCATTTGTTCATAGTAATTTGTGGCATATGCAATTAAAATGGAACCCAGTGAATATGACTTTTTATCCCCTGAAATGTTTGAAGACGAGGACGAAATGGAAAAAGAATTTTTGAATAAAGAAAAAGAGCTTGGCCCAGTAGTAGAACATAAGGTAATCATCCCGTTATTATATTATTAAATTAATGCATAGCCTAAAACATGGTTTTAAAGTTGCTATATTTTTTTTTTTTTTATTGCACAAGTTTTAGGATTCCCTGAGCAGATGCTCATATTGGGAACAGTATACATATGGATTTTGGACAGGTCAACAAAGTACATAATTTGATAAACAATACAGTTGTAATACTAACAAGGCTATATAAGGTCCAAGAGTAAATAAATCATAGATAACAATTGAAAACACTACAATCTGTTTTTTTTT
>PNEQ01126502.1:0-37666 GCA_003012365.1 Medauroidea extradentata
TCATTCTTCAGAATGGGATCCCCTTGCTCACATTGGGGAAATGTCCACTCACTATATTTGATTAGACATAAATTACTTTATAAAAAGAAAGGAAAGGCACTTTCACAAAAAAAAAACACTCCTGTTGGCAAGCCGGGCAACGGTACTAAATAACTTGTGGGCTGTAACTTCACTTCACCCAGCACCACTTATGGCTCAAAATTCACCTTAAAATTTCAGAGGCTCTGTTGGCATAATTGGCAGGACATCTGCTGTATTAAGCTTCAATGAGACACAAAGTTTAATAATATATATATATATAAGAAAAAAAAAATTGAATTGTCAAGGTTTATGGTCTGGTGAGGCCAGCTACTTCACAGTACTCATGCACGCACCCACACACAGGAGGGAAAGAAAACACTACACCTTGAGGAATGCGCCTCCGAGACCCGAGCGTGGGACGGTTAACTTGGCAAGCTGCGTCCAGGTCTGATCGTCCACATTGTATCCCTCCAGGATGTCCAGAGACCTGCGCAGGTAGCCGCCCGCTATGTAGATAATGCGTGGAGTATTGGGTGTCCGCTCCTTGATGCACGGCTTCTTATGCAGGGACAGCTCCTGCACATATACAAATACAATGTCAGTCCTAGTAGTAAAAGACTCCCCTTACCGTATCTTAGAACAAACTCCTGCACCGACAGATAGTGGGAATGGACGAATACTGACCCGAAATATCTGTGCGAGGTACTCCCGGCATGCAGGCAGCTTCTTCAGCAAGTCACAGTTCTTCATCTGGTCTCGCAGGAAGTCCGGGGTAAGGTACTGACAGCGCACGGCCTGCAGGATGTTCTCCATGCGCGGGTAGCGGCGCTCCTCGTCGTACTTGACCCACTTGAGCACAGCATTGTACACCTGCCGCTCATCCTGCACGTTCAGCTCGTCACGCTTGATGAGTGCCACCAGCTGCATCGGCGTCAGCTGAAGGAACTCATCCTCTTGACATAACTGCAACACACACACACACATCACATGTCACGTCCTCACAGCAGACGTGACTACTGACTGTCGACCTGGCCGTCCCCCAGCTCTGCCACCTTGTGTCCTTCCATCTAACATTAATTTGTACCAGTCTTGCACCTACTCGCACTAAACACAAGGCTAAACTGTGAAGCAGTTACAAATGCAAGCCTATTGCAAGACTGTTCTGACTCTTGTACAAATAATCAATTTTAACTTCCACTAACCACCATTAAGGGGCTTACCTTACACTAAACCAACAAAAATAATTCTGTAACTGTCATTGCCATTTAGTTACCTGCTAAACTATGCACTCGAATGAGGCGGAACATATTTGGGACGGCAATGGTTCAATTACCAGCTCCGATCATTCCTATTCCCAGGGTATTCCAGAATCACTTCAACAATTCCAATACCACAGGTCCTGGCCAATCTCATTCCACTTTACTTTCACCAGTGTACCGCTACAAATGCTACAAAATAGTTCAATAGTGGGTGAAACCTCAAATAAATAAATGAAAAATAACTAAATAAATATTTACGCTCATTTTAAATTTCCTTGCTAACCTTTAGTGGTCAGGCAATCCCTTCGTGTGACTGTGCAAACTCAACTCCTAGCTACTTTTCATAAACACCTTACTGTATATTACAGCCAGGATTACAAATACAGCCATTAAAACTACAAACACAAACCTGCGTGAAATGCTGCACGATGAACTGATTGGCTTTGTGGCACAAATCATTACAGCCATGCTGCTCTGCAAAGTTGGCAATACCGATGGCATTCGTAGGATGGAGCTGCCGCTCCAGGAAGACACAACACGCATCTATAACGTTCTTCACCTACACAAAGCATAATAAAATTTTTAATACAAAAAAAAAATTGAAATTAAAAAACAAAAACCTAACTTCAGATATGGCACCACAATTTCTATTATACCCAACAATTATTAGTTACAGTTTAACCACTAAAATGTTACCATGAGGATGATATACTTGCCTAGTATTATCCAAGTAATTCGGAAAAAAAAAAAGTATGTATACAGTATATATAAAAACACACAGACATTAATTGGTCTAATGAGGCTCTACTAAGCCGATATTTGCTCTGAAATATATTCCATGCTGTTTTTACCTGAACTATAAGTTAACTCTTATCACCACCATGTCTTATTTCACATGTTGTCTTGTTATTTCATTGTTTCACACGTATGTAACTTCTCAATCCAGTCCAAGACGGGAAAAATTACTTGGTACTACATAACATTAACTTTGTAAGGTTGTTCTGATTTATGCTGATTTTGGGAAAATAATTTCTTGAATTCTAAAAGGCATTTT
The DNA here is from genome assembly GCA_003012365.1 of Medauroidea extradentata. Classification (NCBI taxonomy): domain Eukaryota; kingdom Metazoa; phylum Arthropoda; class Insecta; order Phasmatodea; family Phasmatidae; genus Medauroidea; species Medauroidea extradentata. Next base: position 2,335 of record PNEQ01126502.1, read on the forward strand.
TTAAAATAAAAAAATTACTAAGTATGTATTGGCTAATTATTGACTTAATTAAGTATTCTTTAAGTTGATAGTTAAAATAAAATTACATAAACCTTTTGGTTTAATAAAATAAGGCTATGTACTAAACATGATTTTCAAAACATCTATGGGAAAATTTTACAATACCTGCTCGCTTCTAGGATTTAAAAACAATTATTCTCGAAAAACATAGCAGATAGGAGACTGTGATCTAATGAGCTGTCCCTGTATTCAAATCTCAGACATGCAACAATACAGACACTAAGTTCCGCGATTTGTAGCGAGGAGTGTAGCAAGGCTGACCTGGAACATGGTAGCGGCAGGCAGCAGCTGACACACAGTGACCTCAGTGACACGTATCTGGCCCGTGTACATGAAGCAGATGAGAAGATTCATGGTGCTGGGGCATACGCCCTGTAGCTTGATCCTCTGCATCTCACACTCACGCAGCCCGCCCGTGAACATGGCCTGCGCACACACATAGATACATGTGTTCATACGCTCTGTACAGCTCCTAGCTGCTCATCTCCATGCATCTTTCTCATGGGTGCGTGTGGCAGTTGATTGTGGAGATTACAAGTAAAATCTCTCTATAAAGACCCCTCATAGTTCTCTAGATTAGGGTCTTCATATAGGGGCTGTCTTTATAAAGAGGTTTAAGCAGTAAAACTCCTATTTTAAAACCCCACTGTTTGTGAGGAAAGGGTTGTTATTGAGAGGTGGTAGTGTAGCGTGGCCCACGCCCTGACCCCAGATTATTTTTTACATGTTTATTTTACAATATGTATGTTTCAATTTTAGTTGTCATTTATAATGTAGGCCTCATGGTCATTCTAACAATGGTGTCTGAGAGTTTCGTTAAGAACAATTTGTAATTTATTTGTTAAATGCCAGCACGTCAGAAGAAATTAATTTGTATTTAAAATACTCAATTTGAGTAACTGTGAAATAATTCTTCTTAAAATAAGTGACACTTAATTTGGTAATTAGAAATTGTTCATTTAACAGTAAGAATGACAGTTTGCTTAGTTATGTTCATATTTATTTAAAATTTAAATTATTGTTTATGTCTGATAAATTTATATATTTTTTGCTTAAATTGTTTGAATTTGAATTTAACGAAATTGTATGTTCATTGTTAAAGATTGGAGTGTGAAAAGGACAGAGATATCAGTCTAAATTTAGTGTTTCCAGGAAACGTTACTATATTTCAGTGCAAAACTGGCCTATAAACATGAACATTAAGATTTTACCGCCATATTTGGTTGCAACCAATAAGGTCACAGACTGTTACTGTTAGCCACGTCAAATTTAAATTTAATGTTTCTTTCACCTAGCAACAAGGTTAATATTAAATATATTTGTACATAATTGATTTGGAAACTAAAATGTTAATGTTTGAAATTATGTGAAGATATCACGAGTTCAAAATGTTCTTTAATTATGTAAAAACGTAATATTCTAAATTGTTTCCTGTAATTGCCGCGGAGCGGCACCACTGACGAGCAACTCTTGTAGCTTGCGTGCGAAGGCAAGGGAGTCGTTGGCGAGATGTAGCCCGAGATGGTTGTGTGTTGTTGGCCGCTGAGGCCTTATTCAAGATGGTGTGAGCAGAGCCGGTTGTGCGGGAGTGGAGTGATGATGGAGGCAGAACCGATAGGGTTCTGCTGGTAAAATGCAGTGAACAGATGGTTCTGAGGAACTAGTACTGATTTTTTTTTTTTCGTAAATAATTTGTAAAGTTGGGGTTTTCATTTATCAGGAACTGATAAATTCTCGGTGATCACCGGCACAGTTTGTTAAATGTAATTTTTTCTCGGTTTGCTTAAAAGGGTGCCTCCCTGCAGTTGGAGTTTAAGCAATGTATACATTTGGAACGTAATTTCATTTAATAAACCCCAAAATTATGTGAAAGTTCTGACGATTTATTCTTAGTCTCATGCTATATTGTGAGAACCCATGCCCTTTGTGTTGATATCGCTGAGCTAGTCTGGATGTGTAGCAGTAGTAGCTGACGCGCTACATTTTTGTCAGCCCAACGTGTGACTCGTCACATCTTTGTACGCCCATTGTGGGGCTGCAGCAGATGTGACTCGCCAAAGTTGTTATAAAACAGGGTTGTTATACAGAGGTTTTACTGTATGTCCAGTAACCAATATGTCAACCACCTCTTTAAATCAAGGGGATGCTGGGGAACTCTCCCAGAAAAATTTTGATCTTAATGTGCAAAACAGGGGAAATTTAAACAGTTTGTATACATAAGCTTTGAATATACCACTGGTAGGTAACATTTTCATAGATAATTTTTCATGAGATGCGTGTGCCTGGATAGCCCATAAGCACACTTACACTCCTGAGCCTTTAATGATTAAAACTACTATATAGTCTGTCTCACGAAAGAATTCCATTTCTTGACAATTTTCAAGGCTATCATGTGTACCAATTTCTGCAGGAAATTACTTTTAATTTTGATACAACTATAAAACTATATGCCAATACAACTGTCAAAGAAATGGAATTCTTTTATGAGAGTGACTATAAGCACACTACGCAACTGCCTTTTCAGGTCAATAAAAAGTTTTTTTCTGATCTTTTTTAACTAACATGTACATTGATGTGGTATCAATTTTAGAGTAAAATTGTTTTTATTTTTAAAGTAAAAAATCTAAAAATTTTTCCCTTTGCTAAGGGAGGGTGACGAGTTCGGTCCCTGGCGGGGTCAAACCTCGGATTTTTGCATGTGGAAAACGTTCCAGATAATGTTGCTGGTAAGCCGGTTTTCTCGAGGATCTCCAGTTTCCCCCAGCCCTTCTCCATTGTAGAGCCTCATGCCATCCTTCAGGGCAAGCATATGCCTACGGACATACAGTAGAGAAATCTGCATTCGGGGTACGATATCCTGGCCCTATGGTACCCTTTCTATGCAATATTTGTACATATGTGAATACCGCATCTAATGACTAAATTATGGAGCAAGATCCAGGACTAGTTTACATGACACACGTAACAGAGCAATTGGCTTTTCAACCATGATGTCAACTTGGTGAGACAAAATGTTGTATATAGTTTGAAAATGGTACATAATACATATCATTCTATCTTTCCAACTTGACCAATCATACAATCTATCTCATCAATGAATGCACTTATTATGACAGCTGAAAAGTTTAGCTTCAGAAAATCCCACATACTATTTATGTGCAACAGTTCATTAAAACTGACTGTACATGCAGGTGAAATGACGATGATGCTTAAGACTTCGGTAACAAAACGGTAATGCATACAATGAACTGCAGAACTGTTATGTAAGTGCATTTTTAAAGCAACAGACTATACAATTATCAGACTACAGATTCTCCATGCTAATTGAGAGGTTGATCTCATAGACAACAGAAAATCATGGATAGTCCACAGAGATAATTTTACCATCTATTTCTTTAGAAACTGAGGCATACTTTTGTTCACCCCTCTTGTGTTGTGATTGCAATCAGAATGTGAAAGCCAATATACTGGCTCTGATCTTTTTTTAGTAACATACAAAAGAAAATTATATCACCATATGGTCAAACACGTATTCAAAAAAACTGTTATCTGTTCAAAGAATTTTTTTTTCTCCATAAAGTTTCTTGCTAGTTAATTATAACCATTTTCTTAGGCCTACATATCTACGCATTTCTGAAAAATCAGCCTGTAATTTTTATATATGTACCATCAAAAACAAAAAGGTGGCACTAAAACAGTTAAATATAAAGGAACAAATGCATGAAACTACAGCAGTAGTACTAGATGTAAAGTGAAACAGTTGGCTGACCTTGAAGTAGGGACTAGCAGCGGCGAGCACAACCTTATGGGCGTGGAAGAGCTCCGTCTCCACCTCGAGGACAACGTCCGTCAGCATCTTATGGGACCGCATCATCGCCATCATCTGTAAGAGAACCAAGCCTGTGTGCCACTGACCATGGATTTATGACAGCATTCTCTACTTTACTTTTCATGACCCTACATAATGACAAACACTACAATACACCAACGCATCCAGAGTCCATTTGGTAACATTGTGAAGTAGCTACTAGTGTCAGCCACAACAAATATTAAAGAGCAAACAACAGGCAGACATCAGTTTCAGTGGTCATAGCGAATCGAGAGTAGAAGTCTTTACAAAAACTCACAAACTGGAGTAGGGTACGTTTTCGCAGTCCAGTGGCCAAGTTCCACCTATCCCCAGGATCTTGACAAACACCCATAATGCTATGCAAAATTTTTACATGGCGGGAAAAAAAATGTTGTTATGCGTACTGTTTACAATTTTCTTTTGTACCAAACGGTGACTTTTAGTCTAACACACAATTACCCTGTTCTCGAGCAGGGTGACGAGGAGTACGAGTAGCAGCTGATCTTTAGAGTATTTGGACGCATATAAACTTTACTCTGATAACAGTTTGCACACCAGATGCTGAAATTTTATCCTGCCTACCATACCTTCGCGAGTTTTTCTAAATGCCAATTATAACGCTCCAGTAAATGTTCTTGTTACAGGTGCCATCTTCATAGAGTTGTTTCGCACTTTGGAGGCTCACAGCCAAAGGAATAATAAGGGCTAAATTGATATGATTGCCTGGTGCTTCATAGCTCCTATGTGCAAGGTGCAATGTCTCACAATGTTTCCTTTGTATAGCAGGATTTTAAGCAAAGACTCTGATATTTTACTGGTGGGGAAGTCTGTTTCTAAAGAACAATGTAGAACATCCAAACAGTTTCACATTACTACTCGAACAGTAGATTTTCAGATATAGATGTGTCAGCAGGCCATTTTCTTAACTACATTGAAGGGCTCAGAGGCAGAGTTTTCGATGTGCGTTGGTGGTGATATGAAATCAATTGAATGTTTGTCTCTATAATGTTTTAGTTTTGTGTGTTTTAAACTAAAGGCAAATTTTTTACCTACTACAATTAAGATCAACAATTATGCACAGAGGCACCTTTTTACTATAGTAGACTTCGAATATGCTCTTAACTATGCGAGTCAGCCTCACAAACACATAACCTGTTACAAACCTCATCTGCTGCAACGCACATAACTTGCACTGTTGTTGCGGCAGAAATATGTCGTAAAGAACAGCTCAAGTGAACACAGGATTGAATGTAAGAGTTCAAGTACAGGCAGAAAGTTTAACGTCTCACATTAAAACAGTTTTCACAATACAGAGGCGCGATATGCTCGACGCTTGCCGCCAGCGACAAGTTCCTGGCATGTCTTTATAAAGAGGAATAAAATATCGCCGGGCAGCCAGTGACGCTAACTCGTACCGCCATCTTTTACCAAGATAAATAGCTTAGTAACTATAAATGTTTTTGAAGAAACATGAATGGAAAATAAAAGAACTGATAATCTGTTTATGCTTGCATCAATTTAAATAAATAAATATCAAACTGAAAGCAAAAGTTAAACTTCCTACAGAAAAATAAAGTAAGACTAATATATTAGTTTCTTTTCAACAAACTTATGCTCAAATTTGCACAAACATTGGTATTTTTAACAGAATTTTATAAATGTAAAATGACTGCTAAGGTAGGCCTACTTCTTTCTAACTTGAAAAATTTGTAAAACATGTGCACAAGTTTTAAAATGTAAACAACTTTTCTTCTTCTTGGTATCCGTCGCCAGCGATCAGCGTCAACTCCAATGTCAGCCGTTAGTGGAATGTTCTCGACACTCGACGCTGACGTCAAGGCTCTGATTGGCTGATGCTCGACGCTAAGCGTCACGTCGCCCTAAGTGGAAACCGCTTAAGAGGTATCCCTCCATGTGCTTGAAATGTGTTACATAGAGGTGTGATTATTATATTTTTGATGAAACTACTCAAAATTTGCACTATGGGAAAAGCACACACTACAAATTATACTGCTTGCAGTAGGACATACAGAACTCTCAACATCCTCATGTCATGACTAGGAAAAGTTCTGGGTAACAGTTGCAAGTCTACACCACAAACTGCACGGCCAGGTTGCGGCAGCTACCTCTCCGCTTACCTTCAGCGTCTCCTTGGGGTAGTCGGACATACAGAAGGTCATGTCGCCGAGGTCGCTGGCCTTGTTCGTGAACTGCGAGTTGCTGGAAGACTGGGAGATGGTCAGACAATTGGCCCGGTCCTTGGAGCACGGGTCTTGCTCCGTCGCTCCATGGCTGCCTTCCTCCGGGTCCATCATTCACGCCTGTACACACATCAGCAAGTACTATAACTCTCTCGAATTTCCTCCTCAAGCAAAGGCGATCACAGGATACCAACTTGATAAAATGTACAAAGCTATGCCTCATACATTGTCGATGCCTAAAACCTTGTATATAATGTGTGTAATATAGATGGTTGCAGACATTCAATTATTGTAATATGGTGGGATACTGTACCCCCTAATACATAGGTAGCAAAACCATTTAACCTACAGCCTAGAAGTTCAAATAAATTTCTTAAAAATAGTTTTTATCCATTAGCCCACATTAGTACACAGTAACTTTTTACTTATCAACATATTCTCTGTAAACTGTTTAAATTTACCTGTCTACCAGACCAAAATTACCATTAATATAAAAATAGATATTTCCTAAAATTAAGTAGGGTGAAGACCACCTGAGAAAAAATCCTTATTTTACCTGTATCAATGAAGAACTGCTACACCTACGGTATCTTCTGATCGCCATTCCCTCTACCAGTAATGTGGCACATAATTATATACATACTGCATGCAGATAAAAAAAATGTGCAAAAATACAGTCACACATTTATGGATTCAAAATACACATGCAAAAATTACATTCATACATAAAGTAAAGACCCATTTACACACACTAATAAAAGTTTATGGTTTATACAATATGTAGCATATTAGATGTAAAGCTCACTACTATTAGCTGTGATGACAATCATCACACAATTAGGTTATGTTAGCTTAAACAATAATCATTGGCCTACATTAACCTACAGAACTGTGTCATTGAACTTAAACATTTAACAGGCAAATTGTGCCCTTACATACACAAAGGGCCACTATATGTACTATACTATGCAATAAGAAGAAAACAGTAAGGCCTGTCAAAATTTCTACTTCTGCTGCATGTGGATATGTCTAATTTTTAATAAACGATATTATACGGGATAATTTTAAATCTTTTAGGCGTAATCGAGTCTAATACGTTGTGATTCGGGTTTATTTTCCAGGCTTTCTGGCTAAGCCTTCATAAGCTTAAATTTCTGAGCTTATTTTGGACGGCAATGACTACAAAAACACACCTAACTTTATTTATAAATTATAATTCTTAATGCGAATAATTTGAACGCCCACCTTCCACGACGCAAACAAGGTAAAATTACAACAAAACATACCTGTTTGTTTTTGTTTATATACACTCAGATCATTGCTGCTCCGTGCTTCTGTATCCTCGTCTTCAATGTCATAAGAACCAGCAGAATAATATAAATGTCACGGTACAAGTTATTGGAGCGAAATTTACTTGCCAAGCACTCTTTCTTGCGAAAAAATACTGCATAGTCATGTTTGTTGTTTCCGCATAGTCATGTCACGTGATAACCGTACAATGTGCAGACGACATACGATGGTGCCACAGCAGCAGGGTCATGCACAGCAGTAACCTAACCTAGCAAACAGGTTTGATTTTAATCGGAGATCAACAATATTCTGGAGAATAATCGCTTTTTCTCGATACGTAAATATTGACAGTGTATGAGCTTTCACGATTCGTTCAGCTCTGTATTGTCCCACAGTTCGTTATGAAGCAGTCGAGTAAATATTACGTTGTAACAAGGACAATTAATTACAGAAATGTTCTTTCGCAACAGTGTTTAGAATTAATATAAAGTGAAAAGAAATATGCTCACTTTACCCCTACCCATTCGTGCCCTCTCCAAAAGACACGCTGTAACTAAACAAACGTTGTTACCTGTCATCAGCACCGTCATCCTTGACGTCACCAACCTACACCAATCCGGTGAACGCATTCTGCGCTGTTCTCAAACACTTTTAAAAATATACCAGGTTGATTTTACTCTGTCGTCTTGGCGTGGTCACGTAGTCAGATTAATTCTGGCATGTCATGGTTAGTCGTGTAAAAGCCAGAGACAGATACAATGGAATGGGAAAGGTGGGGGACGCAGGGCGTGCCCATCCCTTTGAAGCGAGACCTTAAAATCCAAAATTTTTCCGTGGGAGGACCCTCGGACCCCCAGCTTTTGATTTGGGATAAGGCATTCTCCTCTTCCCCCCTCGGACAACACTTTGATCCGCCACTAGCTGCCGCACGAGCATTGTTGCAGCGTGTTAGGAGAAAGATTTTCTAAGAAATACTACTACTAAACGTGCGTTTGATATATTTATCTCAGCGGCGTCATTTCAGGTTTTTATTGAGGGGGGACAAGATTTTTTTTTGCGACAGTGACCTTGTTGCATCTTTTTTATTAATTAAGCATTTATAAATTAGAAACTTTAGTAATGAAACTTCACTTATATGTGCTTAAGTTAGCATTACTTAAATAACAAGATATAAAAAATATATTTTATAAACATACAATTCTAAATCTATGGGAGGGGGGCATAACGCCCCCCTTGCCATCCTAAATGACGCACCTGCTTTATCTACGATAAGAAAACGCATTTAATACTTTTCTTATTTTTGCTTTTTAGATACCGTGCTTAGAAACCTGGTTTGTGGAGGGGGGGGGGCACCTCAAAATAGCCAGAACGGCTTATACAGACTCTGAGTAACCACGTAACTAATACCAGCCGGAGTCGTAAAACGAAAACAGAGAAACATGTTGCGCTGGACTTTACTATGCACTTTCCATAAATAATAAAGAAGGATGCCAACGACTGAAACACTGCACCTGGCGCATAAATGCGACGCGGTTGTTCACGCACGAACATGTCTATATAACCAGGGGCGTAGCCAGGAATTCAGTTTAGGGGGGGGGGGGTCCAACATCATCCATTCCCCCTCTTTAGAGTGGGGGGTCCTCCCCCGGAAAAATTTGTATTTCAAGGTGTAAAATGGGGCTATTTTAGCAGTTTTCTCGATAGAAATATTGAAATGTTTAAAAGACTAAAATTTACAAACATATTAAGTTTGCAAAGATCGGCAAATTTCAAGACAAATACACTTTTGGAATTCGCAGCTAAATTCAGTCAAAAAAAATGCGCATGCAGCTTACAGATAGGTCTCCGTTAATTTTTTTTTTTTACTGTTTTTCCAAGAAAGTTTACAATGTTTTAGGGTTTGTTGAATAAACTGACAGTCATATTGACCTAGGTTTCTATATATTTCCTGAGGTAGAACCAATATTTTTGTCATATTTTATAAACAACTATTCTCGATTTTTTTTTTTTACATTTTATTTATTTCTGTTTTGGGCAGAAGGGAAAAAAGGGGGGGGGTCTGGACCCCGGGAACCCTCCCCCTGGCTACGTCCCTGATATAACTCTTATAGCCTTCCAATTTCCGTGCCTCAGACAAGTATGATGCAAGTAGGTGTTTGCATTTTCATAAAAAGTAATGTTTTCCTAGGAGCCTAATCATAACTTTAAAATCACATGCGAAGATCAGGTTTTTTAATGCTGTTGTGTGTGTGTGTGTTTGTGTAGAAACAGTTCTAAAGGAAAGAAGTAGTATTTCTGAATATTTATAAAGCACCATTTGCAAATTTTAGTCACTTTCGTAAAAAAAAAAACTAAATGCGGCCCTTTTAGCTGTAGGGCCCAAACACAGAAATAATTTTGTGTGATGACTTCAATGTTATCAATTTAGAAGAAAATGAAAAGAAAACATTTCTTGCCTTCTCACTTATTTCACTCTAACGTCAGCAGTCACGTTTGTTGCCAGAACTAAAGGAACCACACAGACAGCTATTGATATCATCAGTTACGTGTCGGTAAAAGTTTGACTCAGACTTCCCAGCATAGTCCTGTAATAAATGGGTTATCAGATCATAATGCACAAGTCCTGTTAGTTTCATCGCTTGGTGTAAACAATGACAAATCATATTTAAAAAGGATTAGTCATTGCTCAATTTAAAACACAATAAATTTTAAACAAGACCTAAGCTCCTTAATACTGTTCTCATCATTTTTGAAAAAAAGAAAAAAATCTAAACACGTGTGTTGCAACACTATGCCAAAAAAATTGTTGATGACAAACGGAATAAAAATTTAATGTAAAAATAATACAGAACTGTATAAAATTGCCTCAGTAAGCACAGGCCAAAATGTAACCATGCAATGTAAAAATACTGTAAAATATTTAGCAAAGTCATAAAATTAGCCAAAAAAAAGTTACTGTAGTTCTCTTATTTACAAAACAGAAAACAAAATCAAAGCTACATGATCCATCATTAAAAGTGAAATTGGAAAAAAAAAAAAAAAAAAAACATGCGGACAGATCCCAGGCATACAGCTAAAGAATGGGGACAATAATACCATTTCAGATACACATACAATTGCTGAAACATTTAAGTCATATTTTCTGAGTATAGTAGACAAATTAACAAACAACGCAACTAACAATAATAGAATGAACTACTCCAAAACCCTACCAAACATAAAATACCCTACCTTCCGAATTCATGGTACAAGTACAAATGCAGTGGAAGTAGAAAAAGTAATAAAATAATTAAAACCTAAGTCATCTTGTGGTTATGATGGCCAACGTTGTAAATTAATAAAGCAGTGTGCTTTTGAAATAAGCGCTCCTTTGAGTAGAATCTATAATGCTGTCTTCAGCACCGGAGTATTTCCTGATGGTCTTAAATGGGCAACTGTCATTCCTCTGTTCAAGAAAAGTGATAAATCAAATGTAGCCAATTACAGACCTATTTAACTACTGTCCACATTTTCAAAAGTAATAGAAAAACTAATTTACAACGGCTTCTTGCATCATTTAAAAAAAAGTGTGGGAGTTTCTCGAATTCCCATTTTGGTTTTAAGAAAAACACTTCCAGAAATGAGGTAATACACAAACTAACAAACAGTATTCTTGATGCTCTTTACAAAAAAACAGTCAATTGGAACATTAGCTATGGCTTATTCGAGGTAAATGAGGCAAAGAATGCCAAATTTTTTGGGTTGCGGGTAGATAATCACCTTAACTGAAAATCACACAGAGCAAATTTCGCCAAAACTAGTTCAGCATGTTTTTCTCTGAGAACTATAGCGGGAATTTTAACTGCCATAACAGTTTACTATGAATACGTACACCAAAACACAACGCATGGAAAAATTTGGGGGGGGGGGGGATTCGCCTAGCAGTAAGAAGGTGTTCCATACGCAATAGAGCTTTAAGAATATTTTTTGACAAAAAAAATATTTTTGCAGGCCTTTGTTCAAAAGTGCTTGCATGTAAATTCATTTACGCCTCAGTCATGTTCACTTCAAAAAAAAAAAAACTTACTTCAGAAAAGCTAATCTTTTCATGAACATAATACAAGAAAAGGAACTAATACACTACCTTTGTTATTAACTTAAAAGTGCTTCGAAAAGGACAGTCTTACACATAAAGTCGTCTTTTCAACAGTTTGCGTAAATGCTTGCAGAACCTGTGCTTCTCTGATGCAAAAGTCTTTAATAAGGAACTTAAACAATTTTTGGTGTCCAAGGCTTTCTATTCTGTTGATGGATTCTTATGCAATAAATATAAATAATATTTAGCCTGAATAGCACTAGATAAATAAAAATTCGAAAAAAAAAATTGGAAGAGTTATAGAAGGAAAACTTATATGTGTTGTGTGTGTCTATAGCTATATATATGTATATGTGTGTGTGCGTGTGTGTGTATAGCTATATATATGTATATGTGTGTGTGTGCGTGTGTGTGTGGGTGTATGTGTGTGTGTGTGTGTGTGTGTGTAGGTGCGTTTGTTTGTGTCCCTAAAAACTTTTGAACAAGTGGACCGAATTTCATATAGTACTTTGCAGCCTGACTGTTACAAATTTCGTTTACGTCCTTTTGATATTTTCAAAATGGCCGGTATTTTAACATTTTTAGATCAAGCTAGAAATCTAAGGAACCATATTTTAGAATTTGATCAAACTTAGTACGTACATACTACATGTAAAGTTGACTTGACTTTATGTATTTCGCTCATCCTGTGTTTAAATTTTCAAAATGGCGGCCATTTTTATTTTTATCATAGTATTACATATCTTAAATATCCCCCCCCCCTCCCAGAATTTTGCCAAACTTGGTACACGTCCATTGCATTCAAAGTTGATTTTATTTTACTGTATTTCGTTCATTCTGTGTTTATTTTTCCGAAATGACGGCCATCTATATATTTTTAGAAAATATTATTCAGAATTTCTTCAAACTTGGTAAACAAGTACTACATACAAAGCTGACTAGACTTTTTTGCATTTCATTCATTCTGTGTTTATATTGTTTATATTTTCAAAATGGTGACCATTTTTATATTTTTTTCGCATAGCATTACATATCTTAGGAAATATTTTTCAGAATTTCGCCAAACTTGGTACATAAATACTACATACAAAGCTGGCTGGACTTTTGTGTATTTTGTTCATTCCGTATTTATAATTTCAAAATGGCGGCAATTTTCAAATTTTGAACATAGTTATAAATTGCCATTTTCAAATTTTAACATGGTTATAGATATCTTTGAAAATATTTTTCTAAATGTTATCAAAATCGGTGGGGTACACATCACTAGCACTACTGCATATAAATCTGACTTGAATTTTGTATATTTTGTTTATCCTGTGTTTATATTTCCAAAATGGCGGCATATTTTATATTGTTATCGTACTATTACATACCTTAGGAAATATTTTTCAGAAAATCGTCGAACGTTGTTCGTAATTGTACTACATACAAAACTGATTTAAATTTCGGGTATTTCGTTTATTTGTTGTTCATGATTTCATAGTGGTAGCTATTTTGATACTTTTTGCGTATTTTTACTTATATGATAAAATATTATTAGGAATTTCATCAATCTTGGTACCCATACTAAAAGCAAAGCTGACTTGACTTTTGCGTATCTCGTTCATACTTTTGTAATATTTTGATAATAGGCAGCTATTTTTTTATCTATATGATAGAAAAACATCTCAGAAAATATTGTCCGCAGTTTTATCAAATTGGGTACTCGTATATTACTGAGTACGCCGACTTATCTTTGGTATATTTCGTTTATCATGTGTCTAAATAAATATTATTTAATGTTACTAGATTAAGTGAATTATTTAAACTTTCAGAACTAATTTGTACCCACTTTGAAGAGGCTTATTAGCTGTGCTGGTGATTTATATTATTTTTATAAGTAAATTTGCTAATACACCGCAAGTTCTCTTTACCTTCCGTTACGGTACATTCTTTGCAATTTAGCCGCTAACGTAAGATTACGCCACAATCTACGTTATTTGTTTTATACACTTACTATTTGCTTGGCCAATAGTGACCTAGTTATACATTACCACCTTCGTCGCCTTGCACGTTCTGTAGCACAAGATAAACAGAACTTACGGCGTGATCACAGATTAAAATTTTTTTTTCACAAAATATAAAATAATTCAGATAAATGTTAAAATTCAATATAATGATTGAAACCGAGCATTCAAATGGTGCTAAAATCCTTCCGTCGTGGAATCGTGACTGTAGCGGTAAATAGCTGTAGAGTACACTGTAAAAACATTATCGCCGTAACAAAATTTTGCTTGAATTTGATCCACTGTAAAGGAACTTTGCCACAAAGGTATTTAGCTTGCTGTTAATAAATTTTGCCTTACAGCAAAGCTATTGCTAAAAACTTATGTTTTATGTAACATTTTGTCTTTAAAAAGGATCCTTTGAAAATAATGTAATATTTATTTATACAAAAAATAATAGTTTGTTCAACATAAAGTTTGTGTTAAAAGTATCTCAACTATCTTCACCACAAAGATTTCAAATACATTTCTTAACTATAACAGAATATTTGTTACCGTTATTGTGACTTTTATGAAATTTCTTGCGCAAAGTAACTTTGCAGAGGATCATAGGTATGTGTTTTCCTGAATATAAGACTATGTTTTATTTTAATTTTACTTCCCAAAAAAAATCTTAAAGTCACCTTATTTTCGAGACTGAGGAATACAAGTAGCCTATGTTTTTTTTTTTTTTAATATTGCATTTGTTTGGCATTTCATACCTGTGTTGATGTACTAAAATATAAAATCACAAGAAAATATAACATTTTCAGTAGAATTACTTTATATACGTAATTTTAACTATGCTTGATGATTGTGAAACATGTGTCATCTACATAACCAACAGAAAAAGCAATGTTATGTTTGAATAGTAATCAATTAATTATTTCTGGTATTTTATTTTGAAGGAAAAATTATTTTTTTTTCCTTTAGACCAAAGAGAAAATGTAGAGCTCGTCTTATATTTGAAGTCGTGTTATTTTCGGGTGAATGTGGCATTTAACGGGAGGTTTGAAGAAAAATTGTTATTGATTCAAACATTTTTATATTTGTACGAGATATAGTTTGTTTCGTAGACATACATTGTGACTATATTATACTGTGACGAAACATTTCTGGTGTTCATATTTTTTTGTAATGGCACGTCAATGTCCAAATTTGCATAAAACAGTTTTATGCTTTAAAGGAAAACCAACTGACTCACCAAACTGAAAAATAATTCACACTGAATAATTAAGACGTAGGCTAAAAGGTCCCCTATATAAAAACAAAAAATTAATTAATTATGTATTTTTAGAAAATTTCTTGAATTTTCCAAGTTTTATTTTCAAATTTCAAAATATTTTTAATTAAGTTTTTTTATTTAATTGTGTTGTTATATAGGATACCTTATAGCCTATAACGTTGTTATTCACAGTGAATTTTTCCAGTTCGGTTTTCCTTAGAACCATAAAACCGTTTCAAGCGAATTTGGACTTTGACGTGATATTATTAAATAACAACGGAAGCTAAAAAATTTCTATTACGGAAAAAAAAATAGCCACAATGTATGTCTACAATAATCCATAGCTAAAGATGATGGTATATCGCGAAAATGTTTTGTGCCAACATACCCTTGAAAACACCGTAGTTTCTCTTGACATGTATGATTGGTAGGGCCCGGTAGTTTTCGCGAAAAGAGTTTTGCCCCACTTTGTTTCAGTATTTTACGTATACACCTACAGCTCAACTTTATGGCTATTGACAGAGTGTTTTTGTGCAGAGTTGTTATTCATTTGACTGTGCCAATCAGTACATGGATAACACAACACGTCTGTGATTTGCGGGTTTAACCTCCACACGCAGGGTGATACGGCATCCAATCACTGACCACAAAGCAGAGATGCAGGTGCGCACGTAAGGCACTGAGACAAATTGATGCAAAAATCTTTTCGCGAAAACTACCGGGCCCTAATGATTGGGTGATATAAGTCTGACACAACGTAGCTGTCTGCAGACCAATAATAGGTATCAAATATCACAACAGCGGGATTCCTATTAGCTCAGTCAAATAGGGCAACAGCTCCACGCACTAGCGTAAAGCCAGTAATATTTTCATTAGCTGAACGTGCGTTTAAATCTAACAAACAGTCAAGCTTTCCCGCGATAAACCATCATCCCTAACCATAGCTCGTACAAATATAAAAATGATTAAAACAATAAAAATGCTCCGTCAAGCGCCACCTTTAACAAACACTGTTGTGGCAGCGAAGGTGGTTTTTACTGTGCATATGTCAAGCTGCGTGTGTATGTTTGTGTAAATGCGTGGCGGCTGGCGGGTCGTGAAGGGTGTGAACTAGTTCCATGACCAGACAGGGGATGTAAGTGCGGCAATAGTGGCCAGCCTGCAGGGAGCTATTAGTGTGATTGGTGACTCCCGCCTCGTCTCTCTTCCCGCCGCTCTGATGACATTACCAGACCTTGCCTGCCGCCTACTATGTACTACCAGGCGTGAGGACATCCGCTGCACACACGTCGGCAGTTTACAAAAACTCGCCAGCTGCAGTCGGGTAGGTTTTATGTCACCTCACCCAGGGCAAGGTTTAGGAAACTCTGTGTAATTAGTTTGACAAGGGAAACAACTCTACCGCTAGTTTCGCTGGTATCAGAAGGGGGGGGGGGGGGGGGGATAATTTAACTACAGATTGGGAAGATCAATGTGAAAAGTTTGGCACAGGGACAATTTCTGTCGCTTGAGCGCTGGTATCGGTAATGGCTACAAACTGACCAATCGCAGAGCTTTCGTGAATCTGAAGTTACGTTAAGGTGATAACGCGAAACATTTTTTTTTTTACTTTAAAATTAAATTTAATTACTTCTAAAATTTGTAAGCCTGTTTAATTTTTATTTTACCATGATTTTGTATTTTACAGTTCCTTAGCGATTACAGCGAAACTAACGGCAGAAATGTTCCCTGTGTCAAACTCTCTCAAAAGAAAACACATTATCTTTCCAACCTGTATTTCAATTAATCTTAGTAAGGGGGTACGAACTTCGCCCCTGTCGGTACAGAGGGTTCATGTTCTTTCGTGAGATTATTCTTCGTTTGTCTTACTAGACCGTATGCACAATCATTTGTTGCAGTCACATTCGTGAATCCTCGGTACCGACCTCGGCAAAGTTCGTAGTACCCTTACCGACAGCAGCGCAACTGGCGGCAGAAATTTTCCATGCCATACTCGGCCGAACCTTCCTAACATGTGGTATAATTACCTTACACAAAGGTAAGGTTAATTCTACCACATGTTGGAAATAAAACGGGTTTTCTAATGGGAGAATTTGGCACTGGGATAAATTCTCCCTCTATTCGCGTGACGGGTATAATAAAATACCAGACAATAGTAAAATTAAATTTAACTAGGTTTGGCAAAGAGAGAAGTTGCTTAATTTAATTTTAAAACCATAAACAAACAAAATTAGACTTTCAAATTATCAACTTCACGTAACTTAAAATTCGCTAAAGCTCTGTGGTTGGTAATTTACACCTCTTACCAAAATCAGCGCTCAAGCGGCAGAAATTGTCCCTTTTCCAACTTTTAACATTGATCTTTCTTAGAATTAACCTTATGAGAGACGGGATACATAAGAGTGTGTGGTAGATAATTAAACGCTAAAATCGCCATTTTAAAGCTACGTGTTTTTCAAAGTCAGTATGAATAACCATCTTAAATCCCAACCTACATTTTTTATATAACCTACCCTACTCTGTCTCGTGAGATTTTGAAATCGTGTCAGGTTTTATCGATCACTAGTTTCATGACAAAAACATGCAAAAATATATATAACTTTACTATATGCTAATATGATCGCAGAAAAATTATACACACTGGTTTATTTGTACTACACATACAGTATTCGTTTCGTACTTGATTATTCGACATTTTGAACTTTACGCATTCAGATTTACTTCCGCGTGTTTTTGATTGCGCTATGTTTACATTTTCTTCACTCAATGGGTAGATAGTCTAGGAACTAGTCTTGTGAACACTTGGGCGTGTAAACATTCCTCTTGATTACTGTTTGCAACCAGAAGCTGTCGCTGTACCCACCCTACCCAAGTGGGTTCTTGTAAACGCCCGAGGATAAATGCTGCCACTTAAAGTGGTTGTATTTAGTCACGAGGTTACCATCGGCGTCGTAAGCATTTGATTATTTTTTTGGGGGGGGGGGGACGTCACTGGTAGAGAAAGTGTACATATAACCTACGTAATAAAAGGGTGTGTAGGAGTCCTCCACAGGGAAATTTTATATTTTAAGGTGCAAAATGCTGCTATTTAAAGAGTTTCTGTATCAAAATATTCAATATACAACAGAAGGAAATATTAACCTTAAAAAATCTTAAAAACTACGAAACGTCCCCTCCTCCTCTCCGTTTACGACGTGCCTGGAGGTTATCATGGGTGGGGCGAAATTTCAGCTAGATACGTTCGAAAAGTAACACGAGTAGAGATTTCGAGCGTCCAATAAGACACGAGACCCTACATTGTTTCCAGGATTTTAATCATAACCTGGTGATCAAGCAGACTGGGTGACGTGTCTGAGCAAACCTACCTAACCCCAGTAGGTTACTTAATATAACAGCCTTCAATTCTCTGTGTCAAAGGGTGGACAAAGTCTGGTACGACCGATCGAATTTTTCAATCTCCGTGCGTTAATTTCAACTTAACAGAGTAAAATGCGTAACCAAATTAATGTTTATACTTGATTTCAAACATTAATTACATTCATATGACATGTTTTATAATTTCAGGAACAAAATTTTTGATTATCTTTAAGTATTTAGATTTAGTTTAGCTATAGTCTTACAAACTTTTACAGCGGCGTCCATAATATGCTTTTGAAAGGGCATATTCTGTATTGTTATTAGAGAAAGATTGATTTCTTTTCTTTAATAAATAATGTACCGAACTTTTTTGTTACCATAAGTTTACCGTAAATGCCGCTTTTTTTATAGGCTTATTTGTGAAATACATTTGGTTTTGGTGTGTTACTACAGTGAATGTGAATCTGAAAGTTTAAAAATTCAGTTACTCTTTTATTTGTATTTGTTCACGTCAAGCGAATGCGTTTAAAATGGTAGTGTTGTATGATTCTGATAAGATGAGTCGGTTCGGCGATTGTTTTTATTTTGAAAACTTTATAACACTGCATTTTGCCTCAGAGTAGAACCGTTTATTCTTAGTTTTGCTAAACGAAAAAAAGGTCTTAATTGTCAACAAAGCTCTTATTCGTATGAAGTTTCTGTAAATTTTATAATAAATCAACACATGTACAAGAGAATATTAAATATACAAAATTAAGTTTCTTATATTAACACACACGAAGTTTTTTCGTATAGGAAATCAGAATAAACTCCATAAGTTGACTGCAATTTGGTTTCAGACATCCAATCTCCCAAATAGTTTTTAAAGTTCTTTTGAACACTTTTTTATATGGAGCTACTATTTGCAAACACATTTTATTGGAAATATAATGTAAATTCTAAAATAAATATAGCTCATAACTCAGTATAATGTGTTGCAATTACATTTAGAAGCCTTACCACATTCGATTTTTTTGCACTTTCATATAGCAATTGAGATGGAAAAATGTGTCTGCCCTATAGCATTGAGTGACCTCTCTATACTAGTACCTTCATTACTATATTGTGTTTGTGCTAGTTGCTGCTTTCTATCAATAATGTCACGTGCTAGCGGCGAAAATATTTTTGCACCATTCGGTATCAACGTCTTAAGTGTTCGGATCCCTGTTTTTCGCGAAAAAGAATTTTGCCTCACATGGTTTCGGTGCCTTATGTGCACATCTGTAGTTCTGCTTCGTGGTCAGCGATTGGATATTTTAACTGTCACTTATCTTGGGTTTCTACTGGCAAATCACGGGCATACGATGCCACAATTGTCTTACTCTGATTGGTGCAGACAAATGAGATACTGCTGTTCACAAAGACACGCTGCCAGTAATCATGTAGCAGAAATGCAGATAGGCACGTAAAACATTGAAACAAACTGGGGCAAAATTCTTTTCGCGAAAAGTTAATGACCTAGCCATAAGTGAAGCAGCAATATAACCTTGGATATTAAGGGGGATTGATCCCTGTCAGGTCGGTTGTACGGTTTTTCTAATAAATCAGGGAATATACACATTGATTTACTTTTTTCACGCTGACACGGCATGGTTTATTGTTTCATTCACTTTTTGGAATCCATATGACATTGTTTCTGTTAATGTTGCGGCCTCTGTAGTCGCTCCCGTAAATAAAGCAATTTTTCCTTTTCAGCTGTTTCCCGTTGCAAAATAATGAATATAATATGGTTCCAGCAATTACAGAAAATCGATTAAATTTGTATCTATGCCTTGTCGTTACAAAAATGTTGATACAACGACTGGAACAGAAGTTATCGAGAAGAAACAGATAAATCCAAGGTGGTAGGGATCAATGCCCCTTAAGAGGAGTCCTTCACGGTTTTGACGCGTGGGAACAGCGTAGCGATAAGAGCCAGTGTCCCAGGCTTGACGAGAAGCATATCGCCTCTATTCGCAGCGCGCCAAACTGGCGTGCAAGGTTTCCGTTGTAGTCATATAACTATGGGACTTTAAGCTGTGGCCCCAATATTTTATTTTTGAATAGTTTGAAGTAAAGACCAATGCATGCCTCTCGTTTTGCACTTTACGAATTTAGGTAATATTTTCGGAGTTACAACAGTCTAAAAACCCCGTTTTTAGCCATTTTGAGAGGTCCGAATATCATGTTTATAACAAGCGTGCTGCATTTTTTAAAAAATAGAAGCATAGTTTCAAGTGAGTGTTCTTTTCGTAGGTAAACATAATATGAATAAGTTGAGTAGTTTCGCGTACAAATGTATGCGCGTGACACGCTGCAACGCCGTCCATGCGCCAGTCGAGGACTTCTCTTAACCTCGATTCACTCTACGACAGTCATCAACTTGCAACAGGGAATGGGACTGTTAGTATTGTAGCCCAGTTCCGAACAAAATTATGTATCATACAACTGGTTATTGTGCTCTAGAATTTGGAAATTTCTTGACTTTTACAAACATTCAAAGAAAATGTTCACAGAAAGTGGAAGGGCTTTTTAGTTCTGGCTAGCTATCTGTGGTTTACGTTTTTTCGTGATGAATGCGAGCTGACTTGACTCTAACTTATTGGCACGACACATTAAACGAACTCTGGTCTTGTGTTAATCATTTCTACTTACGATATTAACGTGTATTTTTAATATCTTTGGGTTATCGTTTTGCTTAAATAACATTATGTTATTTTTATTTTTTAGAGACCTAATTAAATAATTTAGTACATTAAAATATTCGAAAGACAGAATATTACAATATAACTTTATTTTCCTCGTTTTCCGTTTGTCATCTAAGAGCCTTCAACATGCTGCTTTGTTGTAATAGGTTCACTGATTACAATAACATGTACGGAACTGAAAACCATATGCGCGTTTTCATAGTTAGTAGTCCTGTTTGTCATGTAATCATTTTAAATTTATTTCTGTTAAATAACTTGCGCTTATATGTATTTTTACTAATCTTCTTTGTAATTGCGGTATTAAATAGCGTATCTTTGTGACGCATTCGAATAGATAGAGTGAAATAAGAAGAAACTTGAAAACATGTCGGAGTAAGTCGGAGATAAACTGTCCTAAACATCAGCCAAATAGCGATGTAAAGATTACATTTATTTTTAAAAATTCGAAACGAACACTCCGTCATGAAAGTCGTATTTTCTTAAATTATGGGACGAATATTTTCTGTATGATGTGTAGCCTGTCTTCCGTGGCTCAGAGAAGCGTCTCCGCCTCGTCTTGAACTAATTTTTCAGTTTTATTACAATGTTGTTTCAAGCACGTGCGTGTTTTGATAACGTAGCGTTCTATTAGGTTGTCTCAGATATTTACTCACTTCTCACTCGCGCCACGTTTACGACAGATTCCAACTAACCACCAACACTTAGACGTGTATGTATTTGTTATTGAAATATAAGTACGCATACGACTCAAAACCGAAAATATTTTTGGACCATTTTGCTTCAATGTCTCATGTGTAGCGACCCCTATTTTTAGAGAAAAGAATTTTGCCTCACTTTGTTTCGTTACCTTATTTGTACAACTTCAGGTCTGCTTCGTGGTCACTGATTGGATATTTTAACTCTCATGAGCCTTGGTATTCTACCAGCAAATCACAGACATGTGGTGTTGCAGGAACGTTATTGTAATTGGCTCAGTCAAATAAGATACGGTTCTTCACATAGACACGCTGCCAATAACCATGAAGCAGAACTGCAGATGTGCACGAAAGTTATACTTAAACAAAATGGGGCAAAATTCTTTTCGTAAAAAAACAGGGGTCCCTACTTATGTGCGCATCTGCAATTCTTAGAGCCACGATTTTATGGCGAAAAGATTTTTGCAACATTTGGTTTCGATGCGTCATGTGCACACCTGCAGCTCTGCTGCATCGCCTGTGGTTGGATGATTTTACTCTCACTGGCCTTGGCAAATTATAGACGTACAGACTCACAGTAATCTTATTCTGATTGGTGCAGTCAAATGAGAAACGTGCCTGAACATAGAGACGCTGCCAATAACCTTGGAACAGAACAGCCGATGTGCACGTGAGTCACTGAAACAAAGTGGGGCAAAAATCTTTTCGCGACAAAATCGTGGCCCTAGCAATTCAGCTTCATGGTTATTGTCAGCGTGTCTATGTGAAGAGCCGTATCTTATTTGACTGAGCCAATTACAATAACGTTCCTGCAACACCACACGTCTGTGATTTGCTGGTAGAATACCAAGGCTGGTGAGAGTTAAAATATCCAATCACTGACCACTGGAGACAGGAAAATTTCACGGATTCAATGACCTGCAGGCTAGAATCCATTGTACTATGCATACTCAAGCCCCGAAAATTTGTCCACTAGCTGCTACTCAGTGGAACAGCAGACAGTGAACGACTAGACGGGGCTTGAATATGTATAATATAATGTAACATAGACACGATGCCAATAACTAGAAACAGGAAATTTCGCGAAAATATTTCTGCAGCACTTTGTTTCAGTGCCTTACGTGCGCACCTGCATCTCTGCTATGTGGTCAGTGATTGGATGCCGTAACACCCAGCGTGTGGAGGTTAAACCCGCAAATCACAGACGTGTTGTGTCGCAGTTATCTGTATACTGATTGGCACAGTCAAATGAATAACAACTCTGCACGAATACACTCTGTCGATAGCCATGAAGTTGATCTGCAGGTGTGCACGTAAGACGCTGAAACAAACTGGGGCGAAAATCTTTTCACCAAGAATTCCTGTCCCTACCGATAACCATGAAGCAGAACTGCCGATGTGCACGTAATTCACTGAAACAAAATAATGTAAAAATCGTTTCGCGTCAAACTTGTGGCTAGGACTAGGAATACTTCGCGAGTTCAATGCCCTACATGCTAGAATCAAATGTCCTATACATACTCAAGCCCCGTCTATTCGTTCATTGTCTGTTGTCCGAATGAGTAGCAGGTAATGGACAAATAGTAGGACTTCGGTATACACAGGATGATGGATTCTAACATGTTGGTAGTTGAACTCACGAAATATTCCTAGCCCTACTTATGGCTATTGTATATTAGACTGTGGCCAGTGTGTGCATAGGACTGAGAAGTCTAGGCTGCTGCTAGAAGAATACGTGAAATATTCGTGCCTCTAGAAGAGGAAAGCAATTTTCATGCTCAGCCGTTTCAGCATTTCGTTTGGTATTCACGACGCGGTTATATTTACAGAACACGTCCTGCTTGCAGGCACTTAATCGTCTGGCGATAGCGCAAACCCGATCACGTGACTCATAAAACACAAGTTAACTTGCTTAAGCCTTGTCCGAAACTACATTATACGTTTTGAGGGTTTCGGAAGTTAAGTTAGGTTAGAAAGATCAATGTTAACAGTTTGTCACAAGGACAATGTCTGCCGCTTGAGCGCTGGTATCGGTAATGCACGAAACTGACCAATCACAGAGCTTTCCTGAATTTTAAGTTACATTAAATTAGTAATTTAAAACGCGAAATTTCTTTCTTTTCACTTTAAAATTAAGTTAAACCACTTCTGTCATTTCTAAGCCTATTTAAATTTAATTTTACTACGGTTTCGTACTTTACCTGGTCCCATAGCGATAGCTAGAGACCTGATAAATTCACGTTTTTTTTTTAAGCACAAGCTAGAGTTCCAGCTATTATAGGTCTCTATCACGTTCACAATTGGCCGTTGACTTACTCGACACTTCCTGGAAGTAGCTGAGCCAATAATAAAACTGTACCTGAATACAGGCCCATTTAACTGGGCCAGCGAGCAGCTAGTAAACAACTTCTGTCTGCACGTTTTAACATATATTCTTGGAAGCTAGCCTACAGCTCATTGAACCCGCGAATTTTTCCGGTCTCTAGCGATAGCAGCTAAACTAGAAGCAGAAATTTTCTTCTGCCAAACTTTCCCATTAGAAAACACATTTTCTCTCTAACCTATCGTAGATTTGACCTTAGCCGGATCTGCTCGGGTCTACCCTGCTCGGGAGCAGGATAGATTAGCCTCCACAAAAGAGTGCGAAAACATTAAACAAGCACAAGCTCCCGTGTAAGAACAAAAGAAAATCAGTTTCTGGTGGTTAACTCTGACATGTTTGTACAGTACACATCGCTAGAGACATGCAAAATTCGCGTTATTTTCTGACAGCTGACTAGACTCCAGTCAAGTGACTTTAGGCGCGTTCGACGTCTCCCGCGGGCCGATATTGTCGTGACTTGCCGCGGAGAATGCTTGCACGGTACAGAGGCCAATCTATGTAAAAACGTAACACACGTCAATAACAACGCATAAAAGTTCGTGGCCAATTGTATCACAGATAATGCTCTGTTTTGTATAGGAAATTGAAATTTAGTCTGCTACCAAATGATAACGCGAATTTTGCATGTATCTACACATCACTAGTACACAGTTAAAACGCCATATACTTAGCTATATTGCACCATTACAAATTTATATTCTGCAATATCCAAACTAGGCCTACGACGACTGAAATATAATGCTTCTGCAGATTTCACCACATTTTTCAAAAATATTCCTTCAACATACAATTTCAGTATTCAAACTCGCGAGAAAAGATAACAGTTTAACATCCAACGAGTGAGTAAATCCGATCACGTGATCAATACTACCGAGTAGATTATACCTGCTAGGTATCTTACGCATCTCGTGTAATTTACGGCAAGTACGTCGTTTACATTGCCTTGAAGCAGAGCCGTAGCAAGGGCATTAGGGACAGAATGCCTCGGGCCCCGCCCTAAATGCAAAAAAATTACGTTCTTTAATTTTGCAGCCGTAAAATACGTCCGTATTAACAGTGTTTCTATGTTTATATTGCTGTAATAATGTGTAACATACTTTACAATGTAGTTATGCAAAATGTGCGTTAATTACGTTGACAATAATTAAAGAAAATACCCAGTAAATAAGACATTCGGGGCTCCTAACAAGTATCTGGCCCAGGACTCCAGAAACCTTGCTGCAGGCCTGTCTTTGAGTGAAAGTCTTCGTGGTGGACAGTGGCGGCTCGAGGGTTGTTGCCAGGTAGGGCTGCAGTTGCCAAGAGTTGTACAGGGTTGTGCGCTGGTTGACTCTACAGCCACTGACACGCTGATGTGCAGGTGCCCCTTACTACTGAGTGGTCACAACACATCTAGTAGCCGGCAAATATTTCATGGTCGTTGGTCTACGGCGCGTTCATCAAGAGTGTACAGTCCCGACTGTCTGCAGCCCCACCTGGCAACAACCCACGAGCAGCCACTGGTGGTGGATGTGTTTGACTGATGGTGGGCGCGCCAGACAGCGCGGCTCCATCCAGGCTGGAGGGTGCTGGAGACGACGACATACAGGAGTTCCCTAGGGAACACGAGGCTTCACTTCACAACACGACGCACTTGCCTTCCTGTCCACGTGTTACCCTCTAGCAACCCCAGGGGGTGATACGCCTACTGAAGGAGCTGTCTGGCACTTGGCACGTATCCAAGCAGGCACGCTTGTCCCGGTATGACCATCCGTAAGACGGTTACATTAACGTGGGACATCAGTCGCCATATTGGATTATTTAATTAGTTGACTTTTTTAAATTCTGAGAAAGAAAGTGTAAATTGTGAGATTATAGCGCGAATTCTATGTATTTTGTGCTACAGTACAAACATCGCAGTTGAACTTCCAACGTATGTTTGAGCCGCAGTCAGTCAAACAAATAGTTTTATATTCTTAATTTTGGGTGACCGATGGCGGCCTTAAATATACGTTAAAAGTTCAACTGCGGTGCTTGTGCTATGGCGTACGATAAAAAAAATTCACGCTATAATCTCACATTTTACACTTTTCTTCTCAGAATGTAAAAAAAAGTGAAAAATAAACTAATCGAACATGGCCACTGATGTCCCACCTTAAGGGCAGTGTTATACGATTTTATTGTATTTTCAGTGTTTGAGCCATAACATTTATTTAAATTGTATTATCAAAATTTTCTTTTCGAAAAAGCACAGGTTTATTCTTGGTAAAGTGCTCGACATAAATAATAATGGTAGCTTTCATAAATTTGTCATGCTGAATCATTGCAAGATAATTATACCATGTTTTTCCCGAAAAATAACTTTGCCTCACTTTGTTTCGGTGCCTTGCATGCAAATCTGCAGTTCTGATACTTGGTCAGTGATTGGATATTTTAACTCTCACCAGCCTTGATGTTCTACCAACACATTACAGACGTGTGTTGTTGCAGGAACGTTATTGTAATTGGCTCAGTCACATAGACACACCGCCAATAACCACGAATACGTCCTATGTTTAGAGATGATGGTTTATTGTGGGAAAACTTGACTACGCTGGGTTTTAACACACGTTCAGCTTACCAGAAGATTACTGGCTTTAGCTTGTACGTTGATATGTTGCCCTATTTGACTGAGCCAGTAAGAATTCTGATATTGTAATATTTGATGCCTATTATTGGCCTGCAGACAACTACGATGTGTCAGAAGTATATCACCCAATCATACATGACACAAGGAAGTACAGTGTTTTCAAGGGTACGTTGCCACAAAACATTTCTGCGATATACCATCATCTCTGCCTATGCTTTGCCGGAGAGGAAATTTTGTTGATAAAATTTTAATAAATGTTATAACTAAAAACTGAAAATTCGATTAAATTATTTAACACTCCCCCTTAAAGCCGTGCTCTTTAATTTCTACTGTTATTGCGATAATAATTTTTTTTAACTTAAACGAGAGCAGATATCAAACATCTGTCGGGCAGTTTTGTTTAAAATGGTTTTTACCATGATGGCTAACTTTTTACAAAGCGAGAAATCGTACGGTTTCGAATAAAAAGTCAATTTACCAGAATTTCGTTAATTACATATTTAGATAAAACCATAGTATTTACGGACTTAAAAAATTCAGCCCAAAATGGAGAACACGATTTGAAACAAATCTGCCAGACGGCTGTACAAGTGCGGTATATATATATATATATATATATATATATATATATATATATATATATATATATATATATATATTTTTTTTTTTTTTTTTTTAAGAAATAGTATTAGTTTTGTAGGCTATACTTTTGTGTACAGTTCCTCTTACGAAACAATTATCTTACATACATTTTCTCTTAACTGCGTCAAAGACAAAATTTGCAGCCTTGCAAATAGTGAAAACAAGTTGACTATATTAAACGAAATACTTCACAGGGAAATAATATGCCATCGACTACGTATAACTAATTATTATAAAAAACACAGTGAACAACTTCTGTATTTACAAAAAAAATTTTTGAATTTTGTAACTTTTTTAATGTGTTTATTTTTTATTTTTTTTTTATTTTTTTTATTTTTTATTTATTTTTTTATTTTTTTTTTTTTGTTTAAGATTAAAGCTATTACGTTGCGAGTTTATAAATGTAAGGTTACATAGCCCATCACATGTTATGACACTACGAACTATTTCATATCAGTAAGAAAATTGGTTTTCACTATTTGCATGGCAGCGTAACGTACAAATTTTAATTTCGACGCACCGTTACGAGAAAACTATGAGAGCAAAAATTGTTTCGCAAGAGGAAACTGTAGTCACAAGTATCGTGCACAAAACTTATTCATGAAAATAAAAATTATGATTTAATACATTTTGATCATCCTTAAGAGGGAATCAGTATTCGCCGTTATGGAATAATGAAACTCTTGCATTTGATTTGGCCTGCAGATATTCTATAATGTTTTACGCTTGGACAAGGCAGTGGGAATATATTCCTACAGCCGGTTCGGGTAAAGTGAGCACTCAGAAATAACCCGCCAAAGTAGTATTTTCAAGCAATTAGTATCTTTCCGTGCGTAACGGTTAACGACGAGAAATATCTAGAAATATCTGACCTCTCTGGATACATCACTTGTTGTTTACGCGTATAAGATAAATTGTGCAGTCGGTAGGAACCCATATAGTTTGATTTTAAAAAATTTACTTATTATATATAACTCATTTATGTCGGTTTCAGATGATTTTATTACAGTAATGTTGTTTTTAAATAGGAAAATACTTGGAACTACATACGGCAACTCGTTACCAACTACTCGACGAGTAATATAACTATTTCTAGTATTAATTACATTCAGTAACGACTAGTGATTTTTTTCTAAGGTTATATCTTCAGTGCTCACTTTATCCCGAACGACCTATACATTGTATACAGTTGGCATTGCTCGACTACTATAGCTTATACAATACCTGTGGCCATCCGTAGGAAAAAAAAATAACTTTCTTCCTCCTGAAAGTTACTTGTCAAAAACTAATAACAGTAGTGAAGGTCTTGCAATTTGATAACGCTTAAGAAAGTAATATATGTGCAAAGTCAGACGAGAAATTCTGATAAATATCATTGTATGGAACTTAAATCCAAAATTGAAGTGGCTGTCTACCCATTCCACCGGCAGTGTGCAAAGTTTCGGCCGTTACCAAATTATTCGAAAATTGCTCATATAACATCTGTTTAGGAATAGCATTTGAATTACGTTACACGTGTGTATACAAATTTCAAGTTCACCGCTACTCATTTAAAGTATATTTTCTAACGTCCGGAAATAGCTAAAATGGGAGTTTTTGCAGACTTTTTTTAGGTATGTAAATCTTGCTGCAGAATATTTTAAAAGGTAAGGACGTGTACCTTTATCTTAAATACTACGTCATACAATGATAAGGCCACCTCTGAAAGTCTCATACAGGCGAGATGTCGGCGAGAATATAGCACGCCAGTTCAGGGACTTGCGCGCTTAATACGCTCACACAGGCGGCAACCTTAAGGCTCGGCATCAGCCATTTTGTTAAATTATTTTATTTTTCACTTTTTTTTTTTTTTTTTTTGCAATTCTGAGAAGAAACATGTGTGAAAATTGCTGTTTTAGCGTCAATTCTATTTAGCTTGCGCTACAGAATGAGCATCACAGCTGGACTTCTAGCATTTAATCAGACCGCTATCAATACAGCAACGTATTGTCGCTTCTCTGATTGAAGCTAAATAATACGTTTAAGTTCAACTGTAATTCTTGTACTGTAGCACAAGGTAAGTTAAATTCACGCTATATTCGTAAAAATTTCAAAAATTTTCTTTTCAGAATTTCATAAAAGCAAAAAAAAAAAAAAAAGTAATTCAATATGGCTACTTATGCCGAGCTTTAATGGGACTGCCTATACTCCATTTCATGCAAGTTTGGATAAATCTGACAGCAACTTATGGGCAATAATTTGTAATATTTTGTTATTTGAATCACTACACAAGACAAACTTTGCAGTACAAATGCTGAAAGGACATCTTAGGTTCATTTTAGAGCTAAAAAATGCCTTGCATTGAGCAACAAATCACAGAATACTAAAAATTAATGCCTACAATTTGCTGTCAAATTTATCCAAACCTATACGAAACAGAGTATACCTACGCATTAGAGCTACAAGGGCGATGATGAAGCACGCTTCAAAAGCCGCATTGACACAACGAGCTACGAATGAATTAGTATGTAAGATTCCTAGAGATCCAATTGTACGATTGGGACCATATAATATATATTTTTTAATTTTATTTGTGGAACGTCTGTAACAAAGTTCTGTACGCGATTTTGAGTTTCAAATACATTCGGTTAGTGCATTTTGAAGTACGGCAGACTGAAAAGATGGCTTTTAGGTATGTTGGAAGGTTTACAAAGAATGTCTTTAATGCGCATACTACCTTAACAATAATTTCATCCCTGCCCGAAGGTTTTTTTTGTTTGTTTCTTGGCACACAGAGCTCTCGTGGAATATTTTGGTATAAAATATATTTACGAACACGTTGCAACACATTTGAAGCGCGTGGTACGTGGTGCACTTAAGAGGGCGTGGTACATAATTCAACGCTGAAAGCATTAATCTATAACTGTAGGTTTATTGAAGCCAATTTGCGAAAGTTAAACAATAGCAATCCTAGACAATAGTTTTAGCCAACGTTTTAAACAAAATAGTTTCCAGTGTTACGAACTTCTGAGGCACAATCTCTGGCGCCGGAACCTCGTGCATTTAACTGCGGCGCAAGAGATCACACGTAACGAATTAGTAATTCTGGATAAATATTTACTCATAAAGTTGGCAAATACCATTATCTAGGCTTGTCATTGAGTATTTTATCCATATTGGCTTCGAAGAAAGCGTAGAAATCAATTGATGTTTTCAGCGTTTATTTATCTACCACGCACTCTTAATAGTTAGTTAACCGGACCCATGAGGCGTTCTGTAGCGTGGAACGGAAAGTATTTTTTCTCGTATAACTATTAAAAGTGTTAATAATGCGTTTATCTATGAAAAGAAGGCACACTTCCAACTGTATCCTGCAACGATGGCCACATTGCTCAGAGCGGAGGAAGGAAGGGGGGGGGGACACATACGCTGACAGACATCTACTGGCTACAAACAGCATGCCAAGAGCAATCAATTAAGAGAATTAGTGATCATAAACCTGGAAAACAGAGACGAGACCTTGGATATTGATAAGGCAAAAAGAGATACAATCAGAACATTCTAAATGGAGTAAGATCACTATCTCCTCGGGTACATGGGTAAGAGTGAGAAGACGGTATACCGCACTCACTCCCCCATGTACTAGTTAGTCCGATGAAATTTTGATTGGGGCATTCGGGTGAAACCATTAGGATGGTAGAATGCACCAATAAAGGGGAGGAGGACAAGTTTTACAACGAGAAAGCTAAAACCGCTAGTGACAAACACCACCACGAACCAGTCACAAGTAATTTCTAGCGGAAACCAAGATCAAGTGCGGAGCACTAGTATGTTCGCAAGAATAGCAGTTCTAGTGCGGAAGAAGGGAGGGCCCGCGAGGCCTTCGGGCCTAGAAAAACGTGTGTCCTTATGATTTAAAAAAAAGCCGTCCACTTCTTAAAAACATGATCTCGAAAGTGCTAAAAATGGCTTTTTCACGTTGCTGTAGCTGACAAAATATCGACCGTAATCGTAAAACTAAGTCATAGAAACCTGCATTGAACGTTATCACAAACTTTCCACAAATATTATAAAAATTATATAATATTATAAATATTAAATATATTAAATACATAATATATTATATTATTAAATATATAAATATTATAAATTTTAACTGACCTCAAGGAACGGTGCTTAAAACATTAGGTAAAGCGAGGCAGGTATTTACATTGCAGGCATCTGACCTTCTGCTGCTGTCTGCAGACCAATAACAGGCATCAAATATTACAATAGTGGGAATATTATTGGCTCAGTCAAATAGGATAACAGCTCCTCGTACAAGAGAAAGCCAGTAATCTTCTGGTAAGCTGAACGTGAGTTGAAACCCAGCAAACAGTCAAGTTTTCCCGCCATAAACCATCTTCTATGCCAATCACTAGACGTACGTAAATTTCGCAGATACATTCCAGGTCAGGTTGAACGCCAAATACGTATACTTCGTTGTCATGTCTGTGACTTGCGACTGTTACGAAACGCGTTTGACTACTGCAAGCCAGTAATAAACAAGGAAATAATGCGAAGTGCTATCGCTTGCTACCTGCTTGTACGGTTATAAGCCAATAATCGATTTTGGCCAGTGGGTGTATAGGACTGACAAGTCTAGGCTGCTGCCAGATGAATCCGCGAATTTGACGTACCTCTAGTTATTAGCCTACCACGTACAGAATTTTAAAATCTAACGTCTTCTCATATGAATCCGCAAAATTTCCGGGACTGTAATTATTACATCGTCAGAGATTTTCTTATTTTAGTAGCACTGGCGGTAGATAGGAAATAAACGTATGTGGGGGTGGAAAAACAGGAGAAAAAAGAAAGAGTGGGGGAAGGGGGAAGCAGACGGCTACGCTGGGGCAACATAACTGCGCAGCTGAAGAGAAGTACCGGCAACAGCTGCCGGCAGCACTTGAGCAAATAACCCGGCCCTTAAAGAAGCTGCTGCCTCCTTCCCCTACTCCTCCCTGGGGATCACGAGATACTAGATCATGTTCCTAACGATACGAGGAGAGAAATACGAGCGAGTGCAGCGCGGCGCGGCGGACATCCTGTGCACTAGAGGTGCCGCGACCCGACGTCCGACGTCAAGCGTGATGCTCAGAGACGGTGACTTATCGGGAAAATTTGACTGTTTGCTAGGTTCCAACGTGCCTTCAGCACAGACTATACAGTAATACAGACGTGACATGACGTGGCGGCTCATTTAAGGCCTTGTTACGGAGTTTTGCAGTGATTTCGAAAATATTTTTTTTATTGCTACCTAATACTCATATAAAAATTTCGCTGCACATTTTTCACACTTATATGTTATAATTTGTAGCTGAATTTATTTGTTGAATTATACTGAACGGTTTTTTAGATTTTATTACCCAAAGTAGGCCTACCATGTTTTTCGTCGTGAAAATAAGCAAAAATGAAGGAAATTATTATTATTATTATTATTTTGCTGGTGAATGGTACATTATTTTAAAAAAAAACGCGTCCACAGTACTTTGTATTGCACATTGACTCAAATTTTTTCAAAACTTTTGGTCAAAAAAAATATTTGAGTTACTGGCACCAGTCTGAAAAAACTCGGGAACAAGCCCTTAAGGGGGCGAACTTCGCCGCTTATTGGCTGCCCGAGGTTGTCGATACCAGCCCCGTGTATGTTTGGCTCCCACATGTTACGGCAGGTTTCCTATTGGCTTGGCCGCCGGCTAGCAGGACAAGCCGCCTTCCGCTGATTGGCTGTATGTGTTTCCGCCATGTTGTTGGCCAGAGAAGCCATTT
Organism: Medauroidea extradentata; assembly: GCA_003012365.1. Classification (NCBI taxonomy): domain Eukaryota; kingdom Metazoa; phylum Arthropoda; class Insecta; order Phasmatodea; family Phasmatidae; genus Medauroidea; species Medauroidea extradentata. The sequence continues at coordinate 35,258 of PNEQ01126502.1, forward strand.
TGCTGGCGTGTGTGACTGAGTTTGCCGTCCTGCCAGCTACTTCACTTCTGTATTACTAAATATTCTGTGCCTTCAGCATGTCGGTAGCTTTGTTTATATTGCTGGCTGTCGTCTGTACGTGAACCTGTTACCCTATATGACGGAGTCTATGGGGAGTCTTCTAGTGTGATTGGTCTGTAAACAGCTGTGTCGCGTCGGGCATGCAGTTATCATCCAATCGTGTATGTTGCAAGAAACTGCAGTATTTTCAAGGATATATGTTGGCATAAGAAGTTTTCACGATAAATGTCTCTAATGATGATTAGAGATGATTCAATATCGCTAAAATAGTTTGTGTCAACATATCCTTGAAAACACCGTGGTTTCTAGCGGCATGTATGGTTGGGTGATATATGTCTGACACAACTTAGTTATCTCCTGATCAATAACAGCCATACAATTACTACGTTTCCATGTGGGATTGAAATCGAATCGAGGATTGAATCAGTATTGAGTCGATACCCGTTTACATGCAAAATGTCAATTCGAACTGAAATCGATTTGGATCTGCTAGTTGAAATGTGTGGTGGTAAATATTTCGTTGAAGCAAGTGAGTTGGTAGTAATGTCATAAATTAACAGGAAACACATATTGTTTTCTGTTTATGTTGGAGAAAATATCAGACAAATAATCAACACGCTACAATGGACAAGAAAAATTACTGATAGTCGTAGTAGTTTGGCAATTAATGTTCGCTAATTTAATGCAAACATAGGAGCAAGAACGAATGGAGCGTGTAAGAGAAACAGCATTTTTCGTCCGTTTACCATCAACAGACGACGAATTTCTTTTTCCTTGAATATTTCAATAAGCGTGAACACCTCTTCCGTTGTCCAAATATTTCTGTTTACCGGTACATGCGACATTATTAGGACTATTATTTGTAAACAGATACTAACAGTGTGTGTGAATTTCAACCCGATACACTTCCAGTACGATCTGTGTTTACATGTCATTTCAAATCGAACTCAGTCCGATTCGATCCCAATTTTTGCTGGAACGACCTTGAGACTCAAATCGATTTGGATCCCGTTTACATGACCATTCTCAATCCCGAAAGTGGTTTCAGATCGATTTGAATCCGACATGGAAACGTGACAATTATTACTATTGCGGGATCCTTATTGGCTTAGTCAAATACGGAAACAGATGTACGTACAAGCGAAAGCTAGTAATCTTTTCATTTGCTGAACGTACGTTGAAACCCAGAAAAACAGTAAAGTTTTCCCGCGATAAACCATCATCGTCATACTCTGTCTAATCTAAAGTAAGAGCAGAAATAAAAATTACTAACTAAATAAAACAAAGTAATTGAATTGTACCCTGAGTCCTGACATTTTGATTGTGTCGTAACGCAGTTACCGTGTGTTTTCAATATTTCAAAAGAAATATATGCTGCGCAAAAATTTTATTGTCCTTCACTTGAACGAATTAGCTGCAACCTTAGAATGGATGGAGTATAGCTATGTTGCTAGGTAGTCTGCTAAACGCCTTTGTACACTTGGGACCGTATTGTGGACGTCAGATTTTTACGAAAATTTTTCTGTACAAACGTATTTCAATGTCGTACATGCATCTCTGTAGTTGTGCTTCATTGATATTGGCAAGTGGAAAGACGTTTCTCATTTGACTGAACCAATTACAAAAGGTTACTGCGATACCACTCGTCTACTGTTAAAAACAGCCACTCACTGACCACGAAGCAGAATTGCAGGTGAGACACTGAAACTAAATGTCGCAGAGATGTTTTTCCACAAAAAAAAATATATGGGTCCCTACGTATAACTTCAACAAAATTTTACAATTCTGTTGTGTCTAGAGCCATGATTTTATGAAGAAAAGATTTTTGGAACCGATTTCCTTCACTACTATAGGGACCCTGGTTTTTCGCGAAAAGAATTTTGTCCCAGTTTGTTTAAGTGCCTTACGTGCACATCTGCAATTCTGCTTCATGGTTATTGGCAGCGTGTCTGTGTGAAGAACCGTATCTCATTTGACTGAGCCAAATACAATAACGTTCCTGCAACACCACACGTCTGTGATTTGCCGGTAGAATACCAAGGCTCGTGACAGTTAAAATATCCAATCACTGACCACGAAGCAGAACTGCAGATGTGCACGTAAGGCACGGAAACAAAGTGGGGCAAAATTGTTTTCGCGAAAAACCAGGGTCCCCATATATTAAGGATCGTCCCTACATAGCAGAGACCTGAGCGAGAGGCTGACGGACGTTCACTTGTAACGACAGCTGGGAGTGTTCTTGTATAGAATACACTGAGGGTGGAAACCAAGGTATATATTGACCGGAGTGAAGTATTTCTGAGCGTAGAAGAGAACAAGGGACAGAAATTACGAAAACTGGTTTTGCTT
>PNEQ01126502.1:37766-64624 GCA_003012365.1 Medauroidea extradentata
TATATATATATATATATATATATATATATATATATATATATATATATATATATATATATATATATATATATATATATATTTTATAAACAAATGGAGTTACATTATTATATTTCGCTGAAATAATAACTTTTTTATAATCGTACCCATGTTTCAGTACCACAACTTAGTAACAAAGACACGAACCTTATCTTTGTTTCAAAAATGTTTGTAGTCGAAGGTGCATTATTATCTGAGAAAAATATATACATACATTATCTTGCCACAAACTCATAAATCAATAACATCTGAACAATACTGATGACGTAATTAGTCGTACACTATGTTTTAGTTAATAATAAAATCTCGCCTTTTGTGAGTCAGCAGGTAATGCGTATGTAAAAATTGGCAATTATTACCGAAGGCATTTGTATAATCCCAAAGAAAAAAAAACTGTATTAATATTTTTTTATTAATTTCAAAGAAAATATTCTAATGACTTATATATGGAAATTCAACAGGCGTGTTTAGTTACATCCCACCTAAAGTCTAACATCTCTCATTTAACAACTGTGAAACATTTTTGAGTTCCGTATGCGTACGAATAGCATTTAAGAATGTAATTGTATGAGACTGGTTTATTCGACCCTATAACTGTCGTTTTATAACAATTATTTTCGTAGAAAAAAATAGTCAAAACCGGGCATTCTCGCTGTCAATTTTAAGCCGGGAAATTACGACGTATGATATTTAAGAAATAAAAATTCGACTAGCTTAAATCTATAGAGCTAAAATCTGGATGTTTTACAATTAAAATACGTTTGGTTTTTAATTACTTGGTATCTTATATCTTCCAAAACGTTACTATAATATGACATAAATAACTTACAGTATCGATAAGAAATGATAGTATAACGAAATAGGTACAACTCTGGCATTAGGCATATTGTTATCATCGTCGTACTTCAAGAGCAAAATTTTAAAAATATATATATTTTTTTTAAATTCCTCTCATATCTTTAGAATCAAGAGTTCAAAGACCTTTAAATTGAAATATATAGGCCTATGTATATAGATACACACACACGCACAGAAGTATTACTATTCAAATGCGTTCGATGTTAATTAATTTTTTTTTGTAAATATTACCTTCCCGGAACCCGATTACGGTTTTCAACGATAACTGTTAGTGGATTTCGAGTTTCGGAATTTGGTTTTATTTAGTTTTCAAGAGACATAAAATCTAATCACAATGATAAATAAATCGAACTGGCCGATTTTCGCTACAGTTATAACACATACGTAAAATGAAATTTCCTGACAAATCTCGAAAGAAACGATGTTGTCACGTAAAATAGAAACAAATATAAATAAATCTAGACCAGCCCCAGACATGATGACAGAATAGATTGTGGTAGGGGGAATGAGGGGGGACGTCTGCTAGGTTGAGGGACAGCAGAGACGGTGGATAAGAGACACACGACATCTGAGCTGGCGTCGGTCGCACCTCAACCCGCTGTCACACTAATTAGCGCCGACATCTTGCTTGCTCTCTGTCCGGCATTATTTATAAACTGATAGCTGCCCCCCGTGCTCTATGCGATGGCGACGTCACATTGCCACGAACCCTCTTTCAGTTGCGATGATACTATTTCAAACAGCGTATTCAAGTTAAAGAATCAGATTTACTTAATTTGCAACCAAGGTTGGTAATAATGTACCAATATTAACAAGAATACTAGAAGCACTTTCTAAAAGCTAACAACGAATTTCAGTATATAGTCTACTTGTTTCTTCAAACGAAATGTAACCACGTAAACTCGTCCATTGTTTCATGGACGTATACGTATATTGTTGAAAACCATAATCCCTATAAAATTGAAATTCTTCTGTTTAGTGCATCAGATAACTATAACCAATGTTCAATAGTGTGTATTATTTCCAATGGTTTTACCATAAACATTTTCACACGTTTGCTCTTTCTTAAAGAAGGTCGCCGAAATATTAAAAAACCAGAGGCCTTTTTAAGTGGCTGAAGTATATTATTTTTTTACATTTATGTCTGTATTTTCAATATTTTAATGTTGCCATTGTCTCAAGGGTAAATACGTTCCGTACAGAATATATTCTGGCCTCATTGACTTCATACCACATGTGAATGCGTTTGTTGGAAAAGACCACATCTCAATTTTTTTCACAAAGGCAATTCATTCCATGAATACGCTCTAGTGACGTCATCACGTGTTCCTTGTGAAAGAGCATGTGATCGAGCGAGGTGGCGGAATGTTAACACGCATTCGAGAGGACCCGGGTCAGATCCCAGGCTCCGGCCATCCTGATTTCAGTTTTCCCAGGTTTCCCGGAATCGCTCCAGGCTACTGCTGGGATGGTTTCTTAACAAAGGCCAAGGCCGACTCAGGGGCGTCAATTCAGGTTTTTTAAGGGAGGGGGGGGGGGCAAAAATTTTTTTCGGCTACAGTGACCTTGTTGCTTCTTTTTTATTTATTAAGCATGTATAAACTAGAAACTTTAACAATAAAAGTTCAATTTTATGTGCTTAAGTTCGCATTATTTAAATGACAAAATACAAAAAAAAAAAATTATTTTTTACACTTAAAATTCTAAATGTAGGGGGGGGGGGTCTGCCCCCCTAGACGCCTATGGGCCCTCCTCTCCCAGCTCCTGTCCTTGTAGCAAGTTGATTGTCGCCGTCTCTAATGACGTCATTGTCGACGAGACGTAAAGCCTACTTACCTTCCTTGGACATGCGCATATATGTGTGTATATTACAAAAATAAATGAAAAATACAGAAATGTGTCAACTGCGGGGTTAAAAATAACTGGGGTGTATATTTGTGAAGGAATTAAAAGAGGATGAGGCATGAGCTGTTGTGAGAGCAGCTCGCTATGTTCGGCACGAGTCATAATGACGAAGTGGACGGCTAATTAGCACGGCCGGCGTGGTGACGTCAGACGATGCAGAGGTCTGATAGGCCGGGCACCCGGATACTGCTGCGAGGAGAGTACATCTGGTGGCCAATCTGTGGTCCACATCACCCGTCGTCGCTCCATTGCGCTTCATCTCCGCAGACTCCCTGGCTCCCAGGGAGGACTCTCCCTCTCTCTCTAAGATCCGTCTTGAGTCAGCCTACATCAATCGTCTTTCATCCTGAGTAAGCTTAATTCTACAAGTTGGAAAGTTCAACGTTAAAAAGTTTCCCACAAGAAAAATTTCTTTCGTTTGAGCGCTTGTATCTTCAACTGTTGTATATGCTCAGCGCATCCGTAAATTTGAAGTTGTATGAATTTCACAATTCTATATCTAATATTGAGGACTTAACATTCATAAGGGGCTAAGTGCCAAAATGTAAGTTTCGAGATAGTGACGACTACAGTATACTCCGACAAACAAATTAACAAGGAATTATCCAAATACGTTCACATATTTTTTTACAATAGGAAAGTAGTAAATAGGAGCAATCGAACTAGAATGTGTTGATGTTACTCCAACCATGTAATTGTGCTGTTGTACGGCGCGCATGAATATCACTAGGAGATAGCACTTTAGGTATGTCTTAACGTTTTGGCACCTTTCTATGTACCTAACTTATATCTGTCGAAAATGGTACTTAGCCCCTTTCGAATATTAAGTCCTCAATTGTTTTTTACTTTAAAGTTACATTAAATGACTTCTCCCTGTAACAAGATTAGTTAAACTTAATTTTACTATCGTTTGCGACTGCAGCGAAACTAGCGGCAGTAATTTTCCCTGTGCCAAAACCTCCCATATGAAAACACATTCACTTTTTAACCTGTATCAGGGTTAACCTTACCCCGAGGCATGTGTTACGAACTTCCAGCCCTCTTTACGTACAAGCGATTTGACCGACGAGCAGACATTTTCCTTCAACGTGTCTGCATAGACTATATCTAGGGATTGAAAATTTTCGAGAAAAGATTTTTACAACAGCATGTTTCGATGTCTTATCGGGTGCCGCGGTGGCCGAGTGGTCAGACCTCGCCTCCCACCAAGGCGATCCGGGTTCGATTCCCGGCGGGGTCGGTCCCCGGATTTTCGCATGTGGGAATCATGCCGGACGATGCCGCTGGTCGGCGGGTTTTCTCGGGGATCTCCCGTTTCCCCCGCCCTTTCATTCCGGCGCTGCTCCATACTCACCTCATGTCTCCCTTCACCAGCGCTAAAGACCTCGATGTTAAGGTCTCACTCTTTACTTTTGCAGTGGTTTCGAAAACATATTTTTTAACGCAAATTAATACATATATCGAAAATTAATTCTGGCAGTTTTAACACTTATATACCATCGTGTGTATCTGAATTTTTGTGTTGCAATACACCAGTCGGGATTTTAGATTTTTCCCCCATGAAATATCACATATTTTGTTGTCAAAGTAGGCTAAAATGAAGAAAAATAATTTTTTGCTAGCAAACGGTACATTATTTAAAAAAACGCTCTGGCAAAACTCGGTATTGTATGACTGTACACAATCTCAAATTTTTCAAAGCATTTGGTTAAAAAAATATTAAAGTTATTTGCAATTGTTTGAAAGAAATGAAAAATCATGGCTTTAAGCGCTGACCAATATTTCTCACTGACTCTATCACTCAATTTCTTACGTGCGCATATGAAGCTCTGCCTCATGGTTATTGGCATCATGTCTATGTGCAGAGGCGCCATTCATTTGACTGTACCAAACAGAATAATGTCACTGCAGCAGCACACGCCTGTCATATGCTGGTAGGACCTAGAGACGCTGACGGTTAAAGACTTCCAATCACTGCAGACTACGAAGCAGATCTGCAGATGTTTACATAAGGTGATGATACAAACTGGCACATAATAATTTTCACTAAGAATCTTTGGCTCAACTTATTTTTAGAGATGATGGTTAGAGACACTGGAAAATCGCGGGAATAGTAGACTGTTTGCTAGGCTCCAACGTGATTTATATAACACTGAATGTTTTGTATCAACATTGGCTATTGTTTATTTGTAGCATTTTTTCTCTCTACAACAAGCCCAGTTAGAACTGCACAGCTTGGACACACAGCGTGTGTGATTTGTCCCAAAACTGTTCACACGTGTCACGGTTAATATAATACAGTTTTTTGCAGACTATTTTAAAAATTTTCGCGATTTTCCAGTGTCTCTAATGATTAGAGGTACGTAAATTTCGCAGATACATTCCAGGTCAGGTTGAACGCCAATTACGTTTACTTCATTGTCATATCTGTGACTTGCTGGCGGCTGTTACGAAACGCGTTTGACTACTGCAAGCCAGTAGTAAATAAGGAAATAATGCGAAGTACTATCGCTTGCTACCTGCCTGTACGGTTATAAGCCAATATATAATCGATTGTGGCCAGTGGGTGTATAGGACTGACAAGTCTAGGCTGCTGCCTGATGAATCCGCGAAATTGACGTACCTCTACTAATGATGGTTTATCGCGGGAAAACTTGACTGTTTGCTGGGTTCCAACGCATGTTCAGCTTAACAAAATATTACTGGTTTTCGCTTACGTAGAGCTGTTGCCTTATTTGACTGAGCCAATAAGAATCCCGCTGTTATAATATTTGATGCCTGTTATTGGTCTGCAGACAGCTACGTTGTGTTAGACGTATATTACCCAGGAAACCGCAGAGATTTCAAGGGTATGGCGGCACAAAAAAATTGTTTGCGATATAACGTCATCTCTACTTATTCTGTTTACCTACTACCTAGGGACCCGTGACTTTCGAGAAAAGATTTTTAAATTAATTTGTTTTTCAATCCCTTAAGTTCACTTCTGCAGTATTGCTTCATTGTTAACAGCAGCGTGCCTTTGTGGACCAATCAGAAGTAAATCTTTAATACACGTAACATTTAAATAAATCTGTCACTAAACGTGAATTACAGCTGCAGATGTTCAAATGAGGCACTGAAACAAACTGAGGCAGAGATAGTGGTCCATATTGAATAGGGACCCCAGCTTTTCGTGAAAATAATTTTACCACAGTTTGTTTCAGTGCCTTACGTGCGCATCTGCAGCTCTGCTTCATGGTTATTGGCAGCGTGTCTGTGTGAAGAGCCGTATCTTGTTTGACTGAGCCAATTACAATACCGTTCCTGCAACACCACACGGCTGTGATTTGCTGGTAGAATACCAAGGCTCGTGAGAGTTAAAATATCCAATCACTGACCACGAAGCAGAACTGCAGATAAGCACATAAGGCAGGGAAGCAAAGCGAGGCAAAATTATTTTCGCGAAAAACAAGGGTCCCTAATAATGATACATGAAAACACTGGAAAATCTCGAGGAAAAATAGACTGTTTGCTAGGCTCCAATTTCGACCGAATGACATATGCCGGAACTTTATTTGAAACACTATCCCCGTTAGAGCTGTACAAATTTAACACAGAACGTACGTCATTTTTCCCCTACAACTGTCCACACGTGCAACAAATTGCTTCTTACGTTAATGGTACAGTAAAGATACTACAGTGTATTGGTGACAACGTTAACTTAGTGGAACTCCTTTTTTAACTTTACAGTGGAACCCATTTTTAAATTTACAGTGGAACCGCCTTTTTAACTTTATAGTGGATACCTTATTTAACTTTACAGTGGCAAGTGTTAAAAGAAGGAAATTTATGTAAAATAAGCAAATGGTACCACATAAAGTAAGTGTAAAATGTGGGAAAGTATAAAAACGGGTGGCGTATCTTCTACTGTAAATATTTTCGTGATTTTCCAGTCTCTCTGATAACAACGCGTCCCCAGAAACGCTATACCGTGCTTCGCTAAAGAGTTCGTCATATTTTCCACATCGGCCACGCCGGGACTCGAGGCCGGTTGGCCTTGGTGGGGAGGCGAGCGCTCTAGCCACAGTATCAACCACGGCCACAGGACAATGTCATGTTTGTGTGGATGTTGCAGAAAGTACAGTGCGACATGCAAGCAATGCGGCAGTCAAGAGAGAGGAAGTGTTTACACGGGTGTTGTATTCGCCTCGTGTGTGGTGCGGCGGGGACCACCCTGACTTGTCTGCCGGCGATAAACCCGCCTAGATGCGTCGTTGTTTACAACCAGCGAGCAATGTGCCGCCATGCCACGTGCTAGCTAGCATGTCTCCAGTACTGCCAACACTCCACGTCACCTTCCCGCTCGTCGTGTGTGTCCAGGTAGCCGTGGTTGTCGAGGGGTTACATCTCTCGCATCCCACTTAAGAGATTCTGGGATGGTCCCCGGAGTTTAGCGTGTGGGAATCCTGCCGCTGATCGGCGGGGTTTCTCGGTGATATCCCGTTTCCCCCGCCTCTTCGTTCCTGCGCGTCTTCGTACTCACATCGTGTCACCAATCACCAACGTTAAGTACATCTTATATGCTAAGTGCTAACCAAAAATTCTTCACTTCCAGGCAGCCCACGTGTTGTCAACTAAGAGCTTTTTGCACAAATTAGTTTCATTTCCTTATGTGCACATCTGCAGCTCCGCCTCATGGACAGTGAACTAGGGACCCTTATTTTTTGCGAAAATAATTTAGCCCCAGTTTGTTTCAGTATCTTTCGCGTACATCTGCAATTCTGATTAATGGTTATTGGCAGCGTGCCTATGTGAAATGCCGCATCTCACTTGACTGTGCCAATTACAATAACTTTCCTGCAACACCACACGTCTGTGATTTGCCGGTGGAATACCAAGGTTTGTGAAAGTTAAAATATCCAATCACTGGCCACGAAGCAGAACTGCAGATGTGCACGTAAGGCACGGAAACAAAGTGAGGCAAAATTATTTTCGTGGAAAACAAGGGTCCCTACCAATAGCATACCTACATGAAAACGGTCACTAACTCACGCACCACCTTGTCACGTGTTCAACTGTCCACTCACTGTAGCAGCAGACAATATACAAGTATCTGAGGACATAGTGTATACAGTACTGTGCAGTCTAGCCTGCTGGGCGTTGAACCCGCCACATTTCCAGGTCTCTACGAATCATTGATCATGTAAGCTGCATGCAAGGTACTAAAACAAAGTTGTTAAAAAATATATTCGCGACAAGCCAACAAACTACTGAGTACATAGTGTGCATTGTACTCACGAAATGTTCTTGTCCCTAGCCATTGGCAGTGTGTATTTAAGCAGAGGCGTCCCTCGTTTGACTTTAACAGTGGGAACAAGGTAACTGGAACACCTCACCACAGAATATTTAGGAATACAGACGTGAAACAGCCGGTAGGATGGCGAACTCGCTAACACACGCCAACAAAATGGCTTCCCTGGCCAGCAACATGGAGGAAATACCTACCGCCAATCAGCGTAAAGCACCCGCCTTGCTATTCGGCAGCCAGGCCAATAGGAAACGTGTCGTAACATACAGGAGCAAAACATACACGGGGCAGTTATCGACAACCTCGGGCAGCCAATAAGCGGCGAAGTTCGCCAGTATCAATATAGCCACCACATCATTTCACGTCTGTATTACTACTATTCTGTGACCTCACTGTGATTTGGGTGAAGAACTCGTGAACAGGAACCCCTATTTTTTGAAAATATATCTGCTCCAGTTTGTTGCTGTGCCTTATGTTACCCTCTACAGCTCTGCTTCACGTTCAGTGATTGGCTGTTTCTAACTGTGACGTGCCTTAAGAGTTGCCTTATTTTGATTGGTCCAGTCAAATGAGAAACGTCTTTTCACAGAGACACGCTGCCAATAACTATGAAGCAGAACTGGCGACGAGCACATAAGCAATGAAACAAGTTGATTCAGTAATCTTTTCGCGAAAATGAGGCGTCCCTAATAATTAATTTCAAGTCAATAAATTTTTAAGACAACGCTTCCAATCGAAATGTTTTCTGCAAGAAATTTCTTGTAGCAGAGTGCTACGTGCAGATACTTACATATTTTAAAATAATTTATTATTATTACTATTATTATTATTGCCGTTATTTTAAATGGCGAAGTTAAGACATTTAGTCTTCTATTATACTTAACCATTATCGTAAAAATACAGAACACAGTTTCTTACAAATATAAAAAAGTAAACAAATAGTAATAACAATGCATATTAAATGGCAGATTACGATAACACATAAGATCATACTTTAATAGAAAAAAATATATGAAAATAGTACTATTCAATGATACGTCATACGAAATTATTGAGAAGTAAACCTAAAACATTGTTTGAGAAATGTAACATACAGTAAGTTAGTACAAAACAATTAAGAAAATAGGCCTATATGTATTAATATAGCTGTGATGAGCCTACCGTTATGTAGAACACAGGCGCGAAAATGCAATATAAAATGAGAAATGCATTATAACTTCTACCTGGGATTAGGTAAGTCGTGTATAACAAATTTAAAAATGTTATATCTCCTAAATAATTTAAGCGAATATTTTTAAATATACTTACGTATTGAGACCCTGATTCATTTCAGCAAAAGTTGACAGTTCGCTAAGGTTCAATATAACAACTGTGTAACTGAACCTTCTTCTTTAGTTATTGACATGTTCCCTTCTGATTGGACCAAGTTGAAGCGATGCTACTGAGTGTTTGTGCTTCGATTTCAAACGACTACATAACCATCCTCCAATCGTACACTGTGCAAGCCGCTACATTGTTCTGCAAAATACTTTGACACTGAAGATTCCTGCAATTTCTATCATCTCTACTAATGTTATATTTCTAAGAATTTTCCAGTAGAATACTCCTTGTTACAAAGACTTATTCTTTTTAAATCGGTACATTGGGAAGAAATTTAATTTATTTTAACACAAATACCCCATTAAAATCCACGGCTGCGAAGTTAGGCAAAGTCCTTACGAGTGCGTGGTAGATAAATAAACGCTGAAAACGTCTATTGATTTATATGCTTTTTTCGAAGCCAATATGGATAAAATTCTCAATGACAAGCCTAGATAATGGTATTTGCCAACTTAACGAGTAAATATTTATCCGTAATTACTAACTCGTTACGCGTGATATCTTGCTCCGCAGTTTAATGTACGAGGTTCCGTCGTCAGAGATTGTGCCACAGAAGTTCGCAACATTGAAAACAATTTTGTTTGGAACGTTGGCTAAAACTATTGTCTAGGATTGCTACCGTTTAACTTTCTCAAAATGGCTTCAAGAAACCTGCAATTGTAGATTAATGCTTTTAGCGTTGAATTATGTACCACGCCCTCTTAAGGGATGAGGGAGCAGAGAAGAAAAATATTTATTTACCCGCAGTTTTCAGGGTACTAATAGAAAACATCCTAAAAGATCTTGCAGCAGTTTGGCCTCACTGAGATTACACAAAAATCTGTTGAGATTACACAAAAATTTGTGATATCATAAACTTAAGTTCGACAGGTGCTAAAACACTCCATATTTGATTTTACACATGATTCCCTACCACTGCTATTGCAAGAGATACCAGAAAGGCAGCACCCTTAACATTTAGACATTCCTTCTTTGCCGACTCCAGTTACATTGGTAATACTACTACTCGGTCAGATATCTATGTGATGGACATTCCTACGGATGACACCCTCGTTGCTGACTGCACGAAAAAAAAAATATTTTTGTAGCAGCTACAACATATACTGTGGGTATTCACCCTGCAAAATTTATTTTGTGGTCATCAAAACACTAACATTTTCATACACTGAACGTGCATTAAAATCCATCAAACAGTCAAGTTTACCCGAGATAAACCATTATTATAGTCACGGATATTCCTCGGATTCAACTACCAGCAGGCTAGACTGCAAGTCCTGTGTACACTATGTCTTCAGATACTTGTGCATTGTCTTCTGCTACAGTGAGTGGACAGTTGTACATGTGACAAGGTAGCGCTGGAGTCAGTGATGTGTTTTCAATCAGGGCCTGCTATTCGTTCACAGTCATCAAAGAAGAGTTTCAGCGGCAGTGATCCAATCGCAAAATCAATTAACGAGTACAGGAGTTTGAAATTTAACGTCCTCTCAAATGAATTCGCGAAATTTCCGAGACTCTAACCATTATCTCTACCTAACTTATGTTTGCTAAATACACACTGAATATTGTTTCACGCGTATCAGAAAGTATATGGTTGTCCTGACATGTATTGCATGCAGAAGAATTAGTTTCCACGAGGCCACAGTGATAATATGATGCTGCCTGTTCTTACACTTGAATTACAAGAGGTTTCGTAATGTATAAGTTCTATACTTCCGAATGGGACTAGTAGGTATAGATAGATTATGTGAATATGGATGCTCTAAAGCAGTGGTGGCTCGTGGGTTGTTGCCAGGTAGGGCTGCAGTTGCCAATAGCAGTACAGGGTTGACTCGACAGCCACTGACACGCTGATGTGTAAGTGCCCCTTACTACTGAGTGGACACAACACATCTAGTAGCCGGCAAATATTTCATGGTCGTTGGTCTACAGCGCGTTCATCAAGAGTGTACAGTTCCGACTATCTGCAGCCCCACCTGGCAACAACCCACGAGCCGCCACTGCTCTAAAGTAGCCTGTAGACTGTAAAATAACAGCAAAGAGTACGACTTTGTTGCACTACGAGGCAATGATTTACAAACTTTACTACTATACAAATTATTTGAAATAAACCGCCAATATATAAAAAAAAGGAAAAAAGTTTTTAACTTTCCTAATTCACAGCACTACACAACTTAAACCACTATTTCATTTCATATACATAGGCTTTATTGTAGGCCCCCTACTTCCGTATTTTCGTACATCGGCCATAACATGTCTCCTTCTTTCCAGCACAGGTGTACGACGTACAGACTGTACAAGGCAAGATTTCACGACAAAAATATTTTGTTGCTACCTCTACGATTTTGTGATCGTCACTAAAATATTTTGTTGTTACTACAAAATAATTTTGCAGGGAAGATTTCCTAAAAAAATTTTTCTTTCATTGTAGTAATTGGTACCTACCACAAGTATGGTTGCTCTATCAACCATCTTAAAGCGAAATTAATACATCCATGAGTTTGTCGCCAGAAGATTTTTGCAACATTTTCTTTCCCTGACTTATCGTGCACATCTGTAGCTGTGCTTCATGGTTATTGGCAGCGTGTATTTCTTCATTTGACTGCGCCGGTCATAATAATGTTATTGTGACGCCATACTTCTTAGATTTGTTAGCAGGTCCCTCCCCAAGACAAGTGAAAGCTGAAACATCCTATCACTGACCACGAAGCAGAGCTGCAGATGTACAAATAAGGTACAAGAACCAAATGGTACAAAATCCTTTCGGCGACTTGTTTCACTGTCTTATGTGCACATCTGCAGCCATGCTTCGTGGTCAGGGGTTGGATGTTTCTAGCTTCTCTACTTCACAAGACTATCGGATGATGAATTTCTAGAGCCACGAGTATGTCGCAGCATATTATCACGGAGGCCACGTGGAAACTAATTCTGCGGCATGCAGTACATTTCAGGACAATAATATTATACTTTCTGATACGCGTGGAACAATTGAGCTGGAAACATCCTATCACTAACCACGAAGCATGGCTGCAGATGTGCACATAAGACAGTGAAACAAGTCGGGGCAAAAATGTTATAGTGTTACGAAATGATTATTTTGTAAGTCGTTATTATATTGGGGGTTCATTAGTTATTATTAGTTTGGGGGGTTTCACTCAGATGGTAGCTATACTGTGGGTTTATTTAGATGTTATTTAGGGCTAAATGACTTTAAGACAGTTATGGTTAAACGGGCATTTACTAGGCTATACTACAATGGCAGGTACTCTGAATACAAAATAGGTTACAATGTGTTCTATTTATTTAGGAGGGGAGCGCAATATTAGGGATAGGAAGTTTTCGCGAAAATATTTGGTGTTATGTAGCTGTCTGCAGACCAATAATAGGCATCAAATATTACAATAGCGGAATTTTTGTTGGCTCAGTCAAATAGGGCAACAGCTCTACTCACAAGCAAAAGCAAGTATTCGTTTGCAAAGTTGCAAGTACGTTAAAACCCAGCACACAGTCAAGTAACCATCTTCCCTTTTTTTAATCGATATTCTTGGCCGATAGAAAACGAACTTTACGTATCTTTGTATATTACTAGATCACTCTGTCTAGAACAACGATTAGAAATTTTTTTTTTTAATTAGAGGTCAACTTTTGAGTACGGTACTAGCTATACACGTTTGAGTGATATTTAGGGTGATTTGTTTGTGTTAAAATGTAACAGGAAACTATTAAATTTACTGATAGAAAAGAAGTAACTACGGGTCCAAAAGTGCTTACGTTATCGCAAACCGCCTGTAGGAGATCTGGGCAGAAGGCCACATCCAAATTCAATATGTAATATCTAGAGCAAAATTAATAATACGGTAGAACTAACTGTATTTTACCCAATAGTTTGCTTGACTTACAGCGCATTTTGGAAAAATAAAATACGTAAAGGGGAGGGGGGTATAAACTACGACTGTACTCAACAAACCATAAAAATATTAGAACTTTATACTTTATTCTAGGAATATGATCTGGAATAATTGGACTCTCGGTAGCATACGTGAGCTTTGCCACCCTTACGAAAATATTGGTATGATCAATTTATATGCACTACACTCTGTCCACTCAAAGGCTGCTGAAGATATAAAGATTTCTAACGACATAAATCAAAGAATTTGAATTAAATCTTAATTCCTCACATTGTGAATGTGCCGTAACACAGTTACCTTGTATTTTTAAATATTTCAAATGAAATTCATGCTGCGCAAAAATTGTATTGTCATTCACTTGGATGAATTAGCTGCGACCTCAGAATGGATAGAGTATAGTTAATATTTAGAGAGTGTCACTGTGCTAGCTCTCTCTGCCTGCGAGTATTTTAATGACTGGCGCGAGGAGCAGCAGGAGGCGGGGGAGGCAGAGAGGCGTGATTGGCCGAGGCTGACGGCGTGAAGGAAGCAAGGAAGGACACAGAGGGTGACAGTAGTCTAGCGACGAGCGCCCATGGAGGACATGTTCTCGTACCAACAGCAGTCCGGAGACATGATGCCCGGTCCTGGAGGATTCTTCTACCCGCCCACACCTCCTTCCCCGAGCCTACAACCTCTCTCCGGCTTCCTCGGGGAAGACGTCCTGCCCGCGTGTAGATACTCCAGCTGCTGCTTCCAGCAGGAGGGTATCTTCCAGCAGCAGGATGATGTCTTCTGCGGGCCGCACCAGTACCTCGACCAGCTACAACCTCCGGTGCAAGGTACGTGCTGTTAGCAAAACCCGCAGTGGCGTGAGATGAAGGTGTTGCAGGGCAGGCAGTGTTTTGAGCACGCGATACTCGTATTGCTAAGGTCGGCATGTATTGCTAGGGACCTTTGTTTCTCGCGTAAAGAATTTCGCCTCACTTTGTTTCAGTGCCTTACGTGCACATCTGCATTTCTGCTTGGTGCTCAGCGATTGGATACTTTAACTGTCACGAGCCTTGGGATTCTGCCGGCAAATCGCAGACGTGTGGTGTTGCAGGAAAGTTTTTTTGTAATTGGCTCAGTAAAATGAGATACGGCTCTTCACATAGATCACGCTACCAATAACCATGAAGCAGAATTGCAGATGTGAACGTAAGGCACTGAAACAAACTGGGGTAAAATTCTTTTCGCGAAAAACAGCGTCCCTATGTATTACTAAGGTTAAACAACGATATATTAAGGGATCTCCCAACCTGCTCTTCAGATGCGTTGCAGCTAGTTACGACTGTTCTTTTTTTGACGAAACTATTTAACGTTCATTATATATATTTGTATATCTACGAAAAGAATATACACTTCAAACTATGTCGCTAAAGTTTTCAAAATTCGGCACGTTTATCAGAAGCATTTTTTGAGCTCTCAAAACGGCCAAAAATTGCGTTTACAAACTTTCGTACTTATTTTGAAAAATAACAACAGGATTCTAAAAACACAAGTATAGAAACAATCGTTATACTTTGAACTACGCTGCCCATAAATAAATTAATAAGATCGCAACTTAAAATATCATAGGAAAACGGATAATAGTACCTACAGCTCTGCACGCCATCTGTGGAGCTTGCGCGGAGAGGCGATAATACATAACATACGTCGGGTAACGGCACCCTTACCGCTCCTGATTCACACACACAAGCGCAGCCTAGCTAGGGAGGCCCCTTAAGAGTGCGTGGTAGATAAATAAACGCTGAAAACATCAATTGATTTCTACGCTTTTTTCGAAGCCAATATGGATAAAATACTCAATGACAATCGTAGATAATGGTATATGCCAACTTTATGAGTAAATATTTATCCAGAATTACTCATTCGTTACGCGTGATCTCTTGCGCCGCAGTTAAATGCACGAGGTTCCGGCGTCAGAGATTGTGCCTCAGAAGTTCGTAATACTGGAAACTATTTTGTTTAAAACGTTGGCTAAAGCTATTGTCTAGGATTGCTATTGTTTAATTTTCGGAAATTGGCTTCAAGAAAACTACAGTTATAGGTTGAATTATGTGCCACGCCCTCTTAAGAGCCGATGAGGGTGATGTGTGAGGTGAAGGAACCCCACAACATTCATGCCCGAGCCGGGATTCGAAACCCAGGACATCTCGCTCCGTAGACCTGCACCGCTACGGGGCCAGCGTGTATTAGTAAAGATGTTGTACCTTGCATCTTGTACGCTTCTGTCTCGAAGAAGTGCCTTTGCCTCCCAATCTAATGGTCCCTCAGACAACTCAGTGTTGTGAATACACTATAAAAAATAGTTAGTAAATTTGCCACACGTGTGTATGGCAGCGCTAAGAAAGTAGGTATGGTGGGATTGTTTTCCCAGACATCCACGGTATCACTCCTAAACGTTTTATAAAACAGTCAAATGCATACTGAAGTTACCAGACTTGTATTGCAACAAGTGTACAAGTTGAGATTATTCCAATGCGGAAGTAAGGTAACTGTCCTACACTGCGCCACAGAATATTTAGGAATACAGAAGTGAAATAGCCGGTAGAACAGCGAACTCAGTCACACACGCCAGCAAAATGGCTTCCCTGGCCAGCAACATGGCGGATACGTATACCGCCAATCAGCGTAAGGTGGTTGCCCTGCTAGCCGACAACCAGGCCAATAGGAAACCTGCCGTAACATGCAGGAGCCAAACAGACACGGGGCTGCAATCGACAGCCTCGGGCAGCCAATAAAAGGTGAAATTCGCCCGTATCAAACGAGCCGCCACGTCATTTCACGTCTGTATTACTATCTAGACTGTGACTGCGCTTAAGTTAAATACTTCCAAAACGTTTTTTTACAGTGTAGTCATTGCTTTACACCGGGACTCCTTGGAACATTCCACGCTACACCACTGGCCACAACAAGTGTATAATGTATAGATGTATAAATGGTTTTCGCGCCGTTATGTTTCAGTGCCTTACGTGCACATCTGCAGCTTTGCTTCATAGTAACTGGCAGTTTGTATTTGTGAAATAACGTCTCTCATTTGTCTGAGCCAACCAGAATAAGGTTACTACAAAACCACACGTCTATGATTTGCCAGTAAAATCCCTAGGCTCGTGGCAGTTAAAATATCCAATCACTGACCACGAAGCAGAATTGCAGATGTGCACTTAAGGCAACGAAGCAAAGTGGGGCAAAATTCTTTTCGCGAAAAACAGGGCTTCCTAGATATTTGGTACAAAATAAATGTAAATAGTTCACGTGACCCAAACCACACCGAAGTGAATCTGAATGCACGGTGTTTGAAATATCGAAGGAAAGATCACGAAGCGAAGTATTGTGGACGTCACAGTTTCGGAAAATATTTAACACGAATAAAGTATGTATGCTTTTTTTACGGCTCCGTGATATTGGCACCGTTAACAGAATTACAGGTATTTGTCACAACCTGCCTAACCTCTAGTAATTGTAGAAACCTGGCAACGTGACCGAGGAAACATACCTAACTCCTGCTGGTGTCAAAGTTGGCGATCTATAGCGTGGTAACTTGACTGTTCGATAGTTTTCAGAGTTGTTCAGTAAGTCGAAAGCTGCGTTTAAGTTACTGCCTTTTGTTTGTAAGTGATATTGTTTCTCAATTTGACAAGACAAATGGGGATTTTGCTTCTACACTGTAAAAATATGTGTGTACTTTTACAAAGAATATCCTTGGAAACCCAGTTGCCAAATAAATTCCTTGTAAAACTACAAAGGTTGTCCTTGTATTAAAATACAAAGTATATGTTTGTAAAATTACAAGGAATAGCCTTGTAGCTGTACTTTCAATAAGGAAAATAATAAATGTAAATTATCATTGTACTCCATTAATAACACTGAACTTATTTATCAAATAGCTTTTGAATAAAGGACGTATACATGACATTATTTCGAAAAAAAAAAATCTACGCATTTTACCACTAGACCAATGTAATTTCTGTACCGCTTGCTTGTTATTTATTTGTATATATTCAATGTGCAGTTCAGTAATAATTCTTTCCTTTAAAGCACGCAATTAATAAAAACATTCACTTTATTCCAGAAAAATACTTTTCAGAGGTTGCGATCTCTGCATAAGTAATTTCCGGCGACCTTGCTATTTTTGTAGGCTACACATTTTTCTAAGTTTTTTGCAAACAAAATCCTCTTAACATTATAAACTAACAATTTTACAAGGAAACTTTTTCAACATTTACAAAAGTTTGTACAACTGCGATAGAAGTGCCTTGTCATATTTTACAAAATAATTGACATTACATGAACTGTCGGTATAGTTACAAATAATTCCTTTGTAGTATTACAAAGTTTTCCTTTGTAACTTCATAAACTATTGATTTTACAAAGAATATCTTTGTACTTCTACAAGGAATTGTAAAAGTACAAAGAAAAGCCTTGTAAATTTTACAAAATTTTTTAGAGTGTATTTTATTTTGCTCGTATGTTACTTAAAAATTATAGATCTGTACTATTAAACCACCTTAAATTAATGTTTGATTGATCAACTACTTGAAAAATATCATTTGGTTTACCATCTGTTTAGTAATTCACGAAGGCCAACATCATATAAAATATTTGTTTGCTCATGTCGCACTATCTTCCAAAATTGCGGACCAACAAAACTATACTAACCTACAGGTAGTTCTTAGATAATGAAGTCAGATTATGAAGAACCATGGTTGGCTCAATAACTAGAGCTCTCGCCTCCCACCAAAGCGATCCGGGTTCGATTCCCAGTGTTGGGGTTGGCCCCCTGATTTTCGCATGTGGGAGCCGTGCCGGAAGATGCCGCTGGTCGGTGGGTTTTCTGTGGGATCTTTCGTTTAGCCAGTCCCCTCATTCCGGCGCCGCTCCATACTGACATCATGTCATCCTACTTCAGCCCTAAATCATAGCCGTCTTTAGTAGAAGGCCGGAGTCTTGAATGTGTTGCAACGCTGCATCGGAGGTCTGCTTGCCTAGTCAGTGTAGACGTGTACACGCCACTAAAGCTGCATCTATACACGTTGTAGAGACTAAGGTGGCCAAGAAGTGTCAAGCAGCAGACCCCCGATGCAGTGTTGCCACGTTCAAGACTCCGGCCTGCTGCTAAAGACGGCCATGGCTATATACATAGATATTAAGTGCTGACCAAAATTTCTTCACTCACTGTCTATCAGATTGTGTATGTTGATCTAATTCACCAAATGATCTATATTCGTTTGGAAGTGATTGCCATTTTGAAAATAAGAACAAGATGTGAATCAAATACATAAAGTTCATGTAGCCTTGCTAAATTCTGTATGTACACGGTTTCTCGTCAAATTGAGACGGCCGGCTCTAACAGATTATACGGGACACTCTAACAGATGCATACACAGAAGCAAACACGGTTATACAGACATACAATCTTGGTGATAAGCAGAGTTTTTTTTATTTTTGGATGAAAAGTATTTTGCACCAGCTTTTTTCAATGCCTTACGTGCACATCTGCCATTTTGCTTCGTAGTTATTGGCAGTGTGTATTTGTACAGAGGCATTACTCGTTTGACTGGACCAATGAGAATATGCATAGCTATCTTTAGTACAAGGTCGCGGCCTTAGATCTGGGAACCCTGCCAGGAAGGGTCACTTTACCACTTCTTTTGTCTCGCCAAAGGCAGCGACTTCCCCTGATTCGCCGGTGTGTAGGGCAGAATAACGAATCAGGTACAGCCATTGCCTTTGAAGAGCTAAAAGAAGTGTTAAAATGACACTTGTGTGCAGGGACTGCGGCACCACACGTCTGTGATTTGCGGCCAGATCCCCAAGACTGGTGAGATCTTAAAATATCCAGTCACTGATCATACAGAATAGTTGGAGATGATGGTATACCTAGGGATTGGAAAATTTCGCAAATTCAATTACCTATAGTCTAGAATCCATTGTACTATGCATACTCAAGCCCCGACCACAGAATAAATAGTCATACAGACGTGAAATGACGTGGCGGCTCTTTTGATATGGGCGAACTTAACCGCTTATTGGCTGCCCGAGTCTGTTAATAATAACCCCGTGTATGGCTCCTGTGTGTTACAGCCAGTTTCCTATTGGCCTGGCTGCGGGCTATCAGTGTAGCTATCTTACGCTGATTGGCTGTAGACGTATCCGCCATGTTGCTGGCCGGGGAAGCCATTTTGCTGGCGTGTGTGACTGAGTTCTCTGTCCTACCGGCTATTTCACTTCTGTATTCCTAAATATTCTGTGCCCCGACTATCTGTCCACTAGCTGCTACTCTGTGGAACAACAGACAACGAATATACGGGGCTTGAGAATGCATAGTACCATGGATTCTAGCGTACAGGTAATTGAATTTGCGAAATTTTCCAGTCCATGGGTATATCGCGAAAATTCCAACATACACTTGAAAACACTATAGTTTCTTGTGACATGTGTGATTGGGCGATATACGTCTGACACAACGCAGCTGTCTGCAGACCAATAACAGGCATCAAATATTACAACAGCGGGATTCTTATTGGCTCAGTCAAATAGGGAAACAGCTGCAAATACAAGATGAAACCAGTAATCTCTTCATAAACTGTGTGTTGAAACCCAGTAAACAGTTAGGTTTTCTCGCGGAATACCATCATCTCTAAGAATGGTTTAAAATATCTTTGGTCATGAAGCACAGCTGCAGATGCGCACGTAAGGCGCTGAAACAATTTGGTACAAATTTCTTTCCACCCAACACCAGTGGTGCCAATAATAAGTCTAATTTTCCTTCAAAAATTAAAAACGTGAAGACTCCTATATAGCTCGCCAAATACCTCTTCGCATAGTTCCGATACGATTTATTTCCATCGTTTTAACCGGTATACAGTTAGTCACATGATCATCGCAGAGCGATCAATAGAAATCTTTCTATCCGTGAGTGTTGCGGGACCTCGCACTGAAACATCGAACGTTGTCTGTCCCAGTTAATGGGGAGTGTTGGATAATTTTATTGTATTTTCAGTTTTTGAGCCATAATATTTATTCAAATTGTATTAACAAAATTTTCTCTTCGACAAAGCATAGGATATTTTCTTGGTAAACTGCTTGACATAATTTATAATCGTCGTTTCGGAGCCTCTAACACGCAGGTAGACGGCGTCCTTAAGGTTCGGTTTCAGTCGCCATATTGAATTTTATTATTTTTCTCATTTTTGGAATTCTGAGAAGAAAAACGTTAAATCGGCTACTATACCGCAAATTCTGTTTTCTTAGCGCTATAGTAAAACCTTAGCAATTGAATTAGTAATGCATAGTCAGTTCGCAATCAGTCGGGCCAATTATGCATATTTGATGGTGATACTATATTCTATATTATACTATATTCACTGTTTATCTTTAAAACATCAAATACCAACAGATTCGTCCAGTCCACTGCGCTAAGCGTACTTTAATTGCAGAACTTCTTTTTGTAATTCATCTTTATTTCTCTATAAAACAGCTGCCCGGCATTTAACAGTCAATACTATTGCGGTTGTCAGCGAGTGTTGAGTGTTTCCCTCGCTTTTTTTTTCGCGGTCGCAAATTAGATAAAAACAATCCTTGGTGCGGATTATATATAATGCTAAAATTTCAGCTCGATCGGTGCAGAACTTTTTGAGTTTTTGAAACGTACACAAACCAACACAACATTTATATATAGATGTACGCCACTAAAACCAATTGATTTGACAAACTGAAACATTTTATAGTTTACTACAAAGTTGTAGGTTAAAACTTGACACATATAAACACAAAAAAAAAATATATATATATATATGTGTGTTTTTGTATTTTAAAAAAATGGTTGAACTTCTTAAATTTCATTTTAAAATCTAGAATTTTTAATTAAATACAAAAATACTTTATTTTTTGTTTTCATATATGTCAAATCGTAGCTTAGAACATTGTTATACACCGTGAATTTTTTAAGTTTGGTATGTCAGTTGGTTTTAGTGGCGTACATAAAACTGTAAAATGCAAATTTCGACGTTTACGAGTCAGTACGTAAAACTACGAAACACATACAAATTTCCTAAGATGGATATTTAGTCACAATTTATGTTTAAAATAAGAAAAAAACACCTGGTACAAATATAAAAACAAAAAAACTTTTAAAACTGATGTAGACCGCGTTCAAGTGCGATAAAATCATCATTTTATATTTTTATGAAATATTGTTAGTTTTGTAGACTATACTTGTGAGTGTAGTTTCCTCTCACAAAACAATTTTAACTCTCATAGTTTTCTCATAACTGTGCGTCAAAGTCAAAATTGGCATGTTCTGCTGCCATGCAAGTAGTGAAAACCAATTGACTTACGTAAGTGAAATAATTCACAGTGAAATAACATGTCACTGTCTACGTAATAAAACAGTGTTAAAAAATTCCGTGAACTATTTTCGTATTTAAAAAAAAATTGCTGAATTTTCAACTTTTTTCCCGTACTTTTGAAAAATCACAAAAGTACAAAAAAAATTTACAAAATTCAACTTTATTTTTTAAATATAAAACTATTTCGCGGGATGTTTCTGAATGTTTTATTACGTAGTCCATGACATGTTATTTCACTGTGAATTATTTCACTTACGTAAGTCAATTGGTTTTCATTATTTGCATGGCAGTTGACATTGTATGTTTCAGGTGTAGTGTGTGACTCGCGTGTTAGCCACGACCAGAGCGACATAAGAGGAGCAGAGTGCTGGAGACAAGATGTCTGCGGTGAAGACACGGGAAGTCTTCTAGCAGCTGCGCCTCTGGCCACTCACACACCTACCTGCCTGCTGCAGCCCTGCAACAAAACACGGCGACAAGGTGAGCCAATGAATAGACACCGGAATAATTCTCGGGTTCGCTTATATGTAGGCTAGCTTCCAAGAATATATGTGTACTCCAGTAGACAACAGCTTCTCATTGACTGCTCGCTGTAAGCAAGGGCGACCATAAAGGGAGGGCAGGGTGGGACCTGAGCCCCCTTAACAGATGCTCCACAATGTGTTCATTTTTTTATATAATTTTTAACAAACTATTTTGAATTTAATAAGTAGAGATGATGGTATATCGCGAAAATGTTTTGTGCCAACATAGCCTTGAAAACACTGACACAACGTAGCTGTCTATAGACCAATAACGTGCATCAAATATTAAAATAGCGGTATTCTTATTGGCTTAGTCAAATAGGGCAGTAGCTTCGCGTACAAGGAAAAGCCAGTAATCTTTTGATAAGCTGAACATACGTTTAAGCCTAGCAAATACTCAAGTTTTTCCGCAATAAACCATCATCTCTATTAATAAGTTTCGTAATCTACGTTGTTTCATACTTCGAAATATGCCAGTGGCTACAAATTTATACAAAGACTATATCCGTTCCTGTTGACATAAACATTTATTATGACATTGGCTCCCCTTACAATCTATAAGATGGGCGCCCTTGGCTGTAGATCAGCCTTTAGTTGCTTCGTTGTTATTGGTTGGGCGCCCAGTAAGAGAAGTCATATAAGAAAAGGGCCAATTGCTAGAGATGATGGTTTATCGCGGGAAAACCTGACTGTTTTCTGAGTTTCAACACACGTTCAGCTTATTAGATTATTACTGGCTTTATCCCGTACGTTGCGCTGTTGCCCTATTTGACTGAGTCAAGAAGAATACCGCTATTGTAACATTTTTATGCCTACTATTGAACTGCTGACAGCTACATTGTGTCAGACATACATCACCCAATTATATGTTTGCGAGTTTCAATGTACGTTCAACTTTCCAGAAGTTTGCTGGATTTCACTTCTACGTGAAGCTGTTTCCACATTTGTCTGAGCCAATAAGAACGCCGCTATTGTGATATTTGCTGCCTGTTATTGGCCTGCAGACAGATACGTTGTGTCAGACGTACATCACCCAATGATGTGTGTTGTAATTAGCTACAGTGTAATCAAGGATATGTTTGATTGGATATTTTAACTCTCACCAGCCTTGGTATTCTACCAGCAAATCACAGACGTGTGGTGTTGCAGGAACGTTATTGTAATTGGCTCAGTCAAATAAGATACGGCTCTTCACATAGACACGCTGCCAATAACCATGAAGCACAACTGCAGATGTGCACGTAAGGCACTGAAACAAACTGGGGCGAAATTCTTTTCGCTAAAGACAGGGTCCCTAACCATCATCTCTAATTATAATACATTAATTTTGTTAATACAAGAAGTGATGTCCCTTTAGAATGTTGCTCCAACCTCCTATACGCGGTCCTGCGTGGATATTAGTGGACGAGGAAGTCCTGGGGCTTGTCACATGACAGTTGGCAAGTCCTCACGTGGCTGTCGCAGCAATGGAGGAGGGACGCCCTGCGTCACCGCGGCGTATTTAAAGTCGTGTTAGGCGTCACGGCGCAGATGTTGTTGACGCCCGGAGCCCGGCCAATCAGGTCGCGCTGTGTCGCCACGACGGCCGCAGTCATGCTTGCAGTCACAGGTGGTCGCCACGTGTGTGTGTGTGTGTTGTCGCAGACTACACACACTGGCGCCGGCCGACTGTTATATGCTCGCTTGTTTGCTGTTAGTCGCGACATTGCAGACTCTTCTCCACCATGCACCTCACCTCCACACCCCTGACCCAGCCGTATCAAGTATCTCTCCTAACGCCCGGCTCATCAGGACAGGATCCAGCATGGTGGTCATGTCCCCCCCCTCCCCCTCCCGAGACAGTTCCAAAAATATAAAACCAAATAAGTACAAAGTAAAATATTGAGAAGACTACTACCTCACAACTAGGGCCACTATTTTGTCGCGAATACGTTCCTAAACCAACTTCATTCATTACCTTAGCTCCACCTCAGCAGTTCTACCTCTTCGTTATTGGCTGAGTGTCTTTGTGTAAACACGTTTCTCATTTGATCCTATCAATCAGAATAAGGTTACTGCGAATATGACACGCCCGTGTGACATGTGAGAGTTAAATTCAGCCAATCACTGACCTAGAAGCAGAGCCACAGATGTACACACGAGGCATTGAAGAAAACTTATGTAGGAATATTTTCACCAAAAACTTGTTCCCCTACTCATAACTTACTTTTTATTAACGCTATATAAAATACAACAACATTAAAAAACCAGTCATTTGTTGCAACAATATGGAAGCAGAAACTTAAAAATGTACCTCATTTAATTTATATATCAGCACAAATATTTTTACTTCTAAAGAATACATTTCTCTTAAACATATTACCATATATTTAATGATTTATTCATTTATTTTGTTTGAAACTCCTTTAGTATCACAATTTTGCACCATAAAATCCTAATTTTTCGGGGGAAGCACACTCTGACCCCTTTCAGGTTACAGAGCTGGATCCGCCCATCGTGCTCATACTGTCAACATTCATTTACACGTCCACAGATCGTACACAGGCCAGGCACTTTAGACTTTCACTTCGGAAAAATTCGCAGTGAGATGCTTTTTGCTACATACCTTCATTTTTATGTATGGAATAAAATATCAACAGCTGTAAGAAATTTACGGGTTTGTGAACAAACACCACTGCATCTGATTTGTTGCTGAAATCTGTAAAATACATTAAATTTACTAATATTTATTATTTTTAATGTTTTTACAGGTTTCATGAACAACTAGAGCTGGGGATTTGTGGTGAAAAGAATTATGAAACATTTGTATGAATGCATAACGTTCACATCTGCGGCTCTGCTTCGTGGTTATTGGTAGAATATAAAAATTTTTACACAGGCGTGGCTCATTTGACTGCGATCATGCTACCAAAAAAATGTATATTTCAAAGTTGTACGTCCAAATAAAGCTACGCGTGTGGAAATAATTAAGTTGTTATTTAGTTATGAATCGTTGTTTCTCTTTTGAATAAGAACAGCTGAGCAATGGTCGCTGCGCCACAGTGTAATAAAAGTGCTAAATATTCATTTTGTAGCCTAACTTCGTTAATGTTAGTTTGACTAAAAAATATGTCTGTTAAAAGTTGGGAGACAGTCAAATTTTCTACAAAAAACCGTAATACTGGTTTGAAAATGGTGTATACAAGTTTTGAGGTAATGTACTCTTCATTATTCCACCAATAATGTATGGTTCAAAAATTCACGTTGTGAAAAATTACTCACATATCTACGTACTCCTAAAGTATATTAAATAAAACAAATGCAATAACACAGAGTACACATCTTGGGCTTTCTTAAAACTGTTGTAACACAATATTTATATATATTATTTAAAAACAAAGTAAAGTTAGACATTGTAGAATTACTTCAGAACTATTTAAATGACAGATATGTTAATCAACATTACTGTTGTGATCTGTGAGATCGTAATAACTCATTAATTAATTGTTTATTATCTTTAGTTTCATATCACAAATTACGTAAGAGAGTAAGCACAGTTTAAATTTAAAAACATATTGAGTTTTGATGCATGTCATGATAGGCTCTGCATGACAACATTTAATCACAAAAATTTCGTACGAGAAGACAAGGATAATTCCTATACATCTAGGAAATTACACCCTTAAGATTGTTCAGCTGACTTAAAAACATGATTTTATGTTTTTTTTAATGAAATTGTGTTAGTTTTGCAGGCGATACTTGCGTGTGCAGTTTTGTCTTACAAAAAAATTTTAGCTCGCATATTGTTTTTAATAACGGTAAGTCAAAGCCAAAATTTACATGTTACGCTCCGTGGAAATATTGAAAACCAGTTGACTTACGAGAAACATTTCACATCCTATGAGTTACGCAATAAAACATTTAGAAAACCATAACATAATATTTTGAATTGAAAAAAATAATTGCAAAAGAAAAGGAGAAAAGTTACAAATTCTGCTATTTTTTTTTTAAATATATAAAAATTGATCGATGTTAATTTTTTTTAAATGTTTGGTTAAACTGCCCATGGCATGTTATTTCACTGTTAATTATTTTACTCGAGTAAGTAGTTTGGTTTTCTCAATTTGCATGGTAGCGTAAGATTCAAATTTTGGTTTTGACGAACCGGTATGAGAAAACTTTGAGAGCCAAAATTGTTTCGTAAGAGGAAACTTTACTCAAAAGTATCGTCTGGAAAACTAACAACATTTAATAAAACTATCGCACTTGAACTCCCGTCAGTCTATATCCGGACTTGGGTTAGTGAGTACCGAGCGAGGTGGCACAACGGTAACACGTTGTACTTTCATTCGGGAGGACCCATGTTCAATTCCCGCTTCTGGTCATCATGACATCGGTTTTCCATGGTTTCTTGAAATAGCTCCGGGCAAATGCTGGGATAGTTCCTTAACAAAGACAATGGACGACTCCTCTCTCAGCTCCTGTCACTGTACCAAACTGTGCACAGATGAAAAAAACTGTACGTTTACAAGAAAGGCTTGGAAATTGATGTTAGAACATTTAGCCTAGACAGTACAGTTAAAATGTCGCAAATCATTAAAATAGTCTA
>PNEQ01126502.1:64724-93794 GCA_003012365.1 Medauroidea extradentata
AAAGGGGGGGGGGGGGAAACGGGATATCCCCGAGAAAACCCGCCGACCATGGGACAGACCCCGCCGGGAATCGAATCCGTATCGGTGTGGTGGGAGGTGAATGGTCTGGCCATCACTAGGGCACGGTAGTTTTCGCGAAAATGTTTTTGCAGCACTTTGTTTCAGTGCCTTACGTGCGCACCTGCATCTCTGCTTTGTGGTCAGTGATTGGATGCCGTAACATACAGCGTCTGGAGGTTACACCTGCAAATCACAGACGTAATGTGACGCTGTTATCCGTGTACTGATTGGCACAGTCTAATGAATAACGACTCTGCACAAAAACACTTTGTCAACAGTCATGAAGTTGAGCTGCAGGTGTGCGCGTAAGACACTGAAACAAAGTGGGGCAAAAATCTTTTCGCGAAAACTACAGGCCCTAACTATCAGCCACCGCGTCCCACAAAAGGTTTGTACTACATTTTAAAAAAATCGTTGGAAACTGGTCACCATTAAAATATTTTTGTTACACTTCAAACAATGGTTGTAAAATAATACGGAATTTATTTATAAATGTGCAATAATTATTTGTATTTATACAGACATATTTGTACATTTAAAAGGATTTTCTGTAAAGATAACAACCCTACAAAAATACATTTTGGAAACTAGATTCTAAATAATGTCTTTGTGAAAGTATAAATTCTTTTTATAACTGTGTGTCGCTATCTCTAATTACCTCGCTGTTGACCTTGTGTTGTCATAGAACCCAAAGTTTGTTGCGAAAACTTTTTTACACAATTTGGTTGCAATGACTTACGTGCACATCTGCAGTTTGCTTCATGGTTATTGGCAGGATATCTTTGTTCAGACATGTCTCTCAGTTGACTGTATCAATCAGAATAAGAATATTGTGATACCATCATTAGGGACCCCTATTTTTCGCGAAAAGAATTTTGCCCCACTTTGTTTTGGTGCCTTATGTGCACAACTGCAGTTCTGATACTTGGTCAGTGATTGGATATTTTAACTCTCACAAGACTTGGGATTCTACCAGCAAATCACAGACGTGTGCTGTTGCAGGAACGTTATTGTAATTGACAGAGTCAAATGAGATACGGCTCTTCACTTGTCATATTGGCAAATTACAAACGTTTGGTGTCAAATCAGCCGTCTTCCGATTGGTCCAGTTATGTGAGAGACGTGACTTCACAAAGACACGCTGCCAATAACCATGAAGCAGAACTGCAGATGTGTACGTAAGGTACTGAAACAAACTGGGGCCAAATTCTTTTCACGAAAAACAGAGATCCCTACTTATAAGTTTGAGATTTGTCAGTAGAAACCCCACGAAAAGTAAGCGTAAAACACGCAATTACAGACCATGAAACACATCTGCAGTTGTGCACATAACTAATTAAAACGAAATGGTGCAATAAATATTTTCGGCACAAAATGGCGTCTCTGGTTATTGAGGCAGAGGGAACGGCTTGTTACAGAGCCGGCAACGACGAAGGCCCGCAAGGAGAGGACGGCTTTCACGAAGCAGCAGATCCGAGAGCTTGAAGAGGAGTTCGCGCACTCCAACTATCTGACGAGGCTGCGACGATACGAGATATCTGTCGCTCTGGACCTCACCGAGAGACAGGTGAAACATGCTCTTGCAACCTCCTAGGCCACACAATCCAGTTAACTCATCTCTATGGGAGATGCAAAGCAACGCTAGGAGCAGCACCGTCGCGCCTTGCAGACGGGCGGAATGGTGATAAAAATGTATTTTCCGTATGCGTGGCAATGAAGACGCGAGTTTATTTTCACCTCAATGGCTCGTGTATATTAAATGTAGGTTGCAGTTTACATGGTTAAAACAAATATTGGCCACAACGAACTACTTATTGCGAAACGTGAAGTAAATTGTTTAATATAGTCCCGAAGCGACGGAGAACAAAGCCGCATGGAGAGAGTGTATCAATAACCGATTTCGTTATGCCGAAAATCCAATTCACAAGTAAAAAAAATGACATTATCTTTTTGACGATCTACAAAATAATTAAAATTTGGCGCACCAAAACTAACTGTCCCTTCAGAATGTTTTTAGATTACATAATGTTTGAAGGTTAGTCCATACTGTTGTTACAACATATACTAATATTATCGTTATTGCAAGTAGACTTATACGTTATATATAATTTTCACGTTACCAGATATTAACGAATTTTTCTGCAAACGTAACTTCGGAAAACTTTGTGTAACGTGTTTTTTTTTGTAGAAAGGTAAAATAATTACTAGTTCTAAAATAAACACAAAAACAGAAAATTATTTCAAGTAAGATTTGCTTGCTGAGTTTGTATTTTAACGCTTACAACTACATAGGTATGTCTACGACTTCATAATTTCAACAGTTAAAAATTCAGTAAATGGTCGAGGCTAAGCCTTACCATGTAAGTTGTTAATATACCAGCGATAATGAAAACAATGTGTTTCAACTAAAATAATTACGGATGTTAGAAAATAAAAGGTAAGAGGTTATACATAGTTAGTTTAGAGAATACAGTTTATATATATATATATATATATATATATATATATATGCCTATGAATACAATTAGTTTGGCAGAAGTTGCCATGTGTAAAAATAACAACATTCGTAACGATATTTTACATCGTTACCTCTCGACAGTGCACTTTATATACATGTAAAACATATTTTTTAAAAATAAAACTCTTGTATTTTTACAACGGAGAACAGTACTTTTGCGACCTAGTATTTATTTATAGTCATCAAGTTGCTTCGTTACACACGTGTACAATATAACGTCTGCAGTCGGTATCAACATTCCGAAGGTTCAGAAGTTCACCACCAGATGTCAGCAACTTAGCTTTGCATGTCCCATAGACCAGTGGCGTAGTGTTGTTGTTCTGTTGGTTCACAGTCCTCAGAGAATAGTTTTATAAACCGTGGCCAAATCTAGAGTGTTTACGACATTTACAGGAGTTCGAAATCTAACTTCTGCCAAATTGAATTCGCGACATTTCCAGTTATCTGTTCATCTGCAGCAACATTACAACTATAATTAGAGATTATGGTTCATCGCGCGACAGTTTCTCTGTTTGCTGGGCTTTAACGCATGTTAAGCTCATGGAAAGATAACTGGTTTCCGTTTGTACGTAGAGCTGTTGCCCTATTTGACTGAGCCTACAAGAATCCCGCTATTGTAATATTTGATACATGTTATTGTTCCGCAGATAGCTACGTTGTGTTGGACGTATATCACCTAATCGTATGTGTTGTTATTAACTACAGTGTTTTCAAGGGTATGTTGGTACAAAAATTTTTTGCAATATTCCATTGTCACTATTCATGATTAGAGATGATGGTTTATCGCGGGAAAACTTGACTATTTGCTAGGCTTCAACGTACGTTCAGCTTATCAAAAGATTACTGGCTTTTCCTTGTACGCAAAGCTACTGCCCTATTTGACTAAGCCAATAAGAATACCGCTATTTTAATATTTGATGCACGTTATTGGTCTATAGACAGCTACGTTGTGTCAGTGTTTTCAAGGCTATGTTGGCACAAAACATTTACGCGATATACCATCATCTCTATTCATGATGTTATTGCAAAGATTACATTGGCCTAAAAGAAAGCAGACATGAAATCTCTTAAGCTTTGTTACAAATAGTTCTATTATATTGACTAGACTTTTCAAGTGCAAAAAAAAAAAAAACTTTCAATTTTCGGACAAAGATATTTTCGTTAATTAACTACTTACAACTATGAAAACTATGACTACTATTCTTAACAAAACTGTATTACCGTATAACAACGTATGTTTACCTTAAAAAAAATCAAAAACAGTAAAAATGAGGGGAAATATGTCGCTTCGTTTCAGAAAACCAAGACTGAGAAAAGAAACCGCACAGACAGTTATTACTAAGACATGCAAAATTCGCGTTATTTTCTGACAGCTGACTAGACTCCAAGTGTCTATAGGCTCGTTCGACGTCTCCCGCTGGCCGATATTGTCGTGACTTGCCGCGGAGAATACTTACACGGTAGAGAGACCAATCTCTGTAAAGACGTAACACACGTAAATAACAACACATAAAAGTTCGTGGCCAATTAAATCGCAGATTATGCTCTGTTATGTATAGGAAAGTGAAGTTCAGTCTGCTACCAAATATTAACGCGAATTTTGCATGTATCTAGCTTTAATGAGACGAAGGTATTATTACTAGAGGCCCGGAAATTTCGCGGGTTCAACGCCCAGCAGGCTAGACTCCACAGTCCTGTGTGCACTGTCGTCAGCTATATTTGTTCATTGGCTGCTGCTCCAGTGAGTGAGCATTTGAACATTTGACGATGTAGCGCAGGAGTCCGTGAGCGTTTTTACGCATGTCCGCCATTGGTTCGGAGTCCTCAAGGTCACGTATAACAAACAATGACCCGATCGAAATAGTTTCCAACATATATATGAATTATAAATCCAACCTCTCCTCAGTTGAATCCGCGAAATTTCCGGGGCTCTAATTATTACACACAAAACAGGACAACAACGATATTTCTAAACAACGATAAGTAAAAGTCAATTCTCAGGCATCATTATTACCACTATTATTAACTTTAAGGAAAAATTGAAATCCCATTTCTGACTTTCTTTTGATAAACTATCGTATCACCACGCAAAACTATTACTGTCTATAGAGACTCAGCTTGTATACAATTAGAGGACCTTTAATTTTCGCGAAAATATTTCTGCAACAACTCGCTTCAATGCCTTATGCGCACCTCTGCACTTTTCCTTCATTGTTACTGGCAGCGTGTTTTCGTGGGAAGACGTTTCTCATAATGACCGTACCAATCACAGTAAGGTTACTGCGAGTAACACACTTATGGAATTTGCAGTAAACTGTTAAGGCACGTAACAGTTAATGATCCCTGTATTTCGCGAAAAGAATTTTGCCCCAGTTTGTTTCAGTGCCTTACGTGCACATCTGCAGTTCTGCTTCATGGTTATTGGCAGTGTGTCTGTGTGAAGAGCCGTATCTTATTTGACTGAGCCAATTACAATAACGTTCCTGCAACAACACACGTCTGTGATTTGCCGGTAGAATCCCAAGGCTGGTGAGAGTTAAAATATCCAATCACTGACCAAGTATCAGAACTGCAGTTGTGCACGTAAGGCACTGAAACAAAGTGAGGTAAAATTCATTTCACGAAAAATATAGACCCCATACTAACAGTTAAAAAAACTGCCAATCACTGACCATGAAGCAGAGATGTCGATGTGCACATAAGACAGTGAAACAAACTGATGCAGATATATTTTCACAGAAAATAAAAGTCCCTGTTTATAATTACATGTTTATAATATTTCTCAATATCACTTTATTTATTTTTTTGAAGTGGGGGTTCATGATTAAACTATAGTTTTGGAGCTAAACCCATTGCAACACTGAGTTGAATTTCACGTACAAGATTTTTTTTCCTCATCCCCTCTCCACCCAAGCACCTGACGGTTTAAAAATCATCGCTGTATCCGTGCACAGTAAATTTTTTTTGTACTTTTACAAAAAGGTTTTTTGGAAACCTGTTCCCAGAAAAGTTTTTTGTAACGCTACAAAAATGTTTTGTAAAATTTACAAAAATCTTGTACGTTTACAAATGTCTTTGTATATTTACAAACATTTCTGTAAATCCACAAACAAATTTTGTATATTTACTGCTAATATCTGGTTCACTTTACAACAATTGTTTGTAGTGCTACAAAAAATTTTTTTTTCGAAACTAGTTTCCAAATTTTTTTTTAATTACGAAATATTTTGTAAAATATGACACGTCGTCTAGGTTTATTTTTTTTGAAATAGGAAAATTTACTCATTAACATTTATTTTACTAGTTCCTAAAGGTGTTCACAATATTTATAAGCACTTTAAAAGGTTTCGGACTTCTTACATTTATTACCTGACTGATAATGTTCTGATATTAGTTTACAAGATTTCCCTCGTAAATGTATAATTTTTTTTTTTTTTACTGTGTGGCTATGACTATCGTCACGATGCTCTGTGCGTTGTTCCAGGTGAAGGTTTGGTTCCAGAACAGACGCATGAAGTGGAAGAGGACGAAGAGTGGTGTGTCGGGGGCGGCAGCCGCCCCACGGAGGAAGAGGGCGCCACCTCCGCCCCCAGCGTCCAGCCAATGACAGGCCTACAAACACTCACACCCCCTTGTCGCGCCAGACGCTGAGGAAATATATATTGTCCTACGTGGCGCACCGCGTGTGTGTCGAGACGTAGTAAGGTTAATTCTGCTACAGGTTAGGAAGATCAATGTTAAAAGTTTGTCACAGGGACGATTTCTGCCGCTTGAGCGTTAGTATGGTCAATGGAGGCAAACTGATCAATCACAGAGCTTTCCTGAATTATAAGTTACGCAAAGTCAATAATTAAAGACACTGGAAAATAGCGAAAATGTTTAAAATAGTCTCCAATAAACTGTAGTATATTAACGGTGACACGTGTTAACAGTTTTGGGACAAATCACACACGCTGTGTGTCCAAGCTGTGCAGTTCTAACTGGACGTGTTGTAGAGAGAAAAAATGCTACAAATAAACCATAGCTAGAGACATGCAAAATTCGCGTTATCATTTGGTAGCAAACTAAACTTCAATTTCCTATACATAACAGAGCATAATCTGCGATTCAATTGGCCAAGAACTTACATGTGTTGTCATTTACGTGTGTGACGTCTTTACAGAGATTGGCCTATCTACCGCGTGTAAGCATTCTCCGCGGCAAGTCACGACAATATCGACCAGCGGGAGACGTCGAACGAGCCTATAGTCACTTGGAGTCTAGTCATCTATCAGAAAATAACGCGAATTTTGCATGTCTCTAACCATAGCCAATGTTGATACGAAACATTCAGTGTTATAATCATCACGTTGGAGCCTAGCAAACAGTCGACTATTCCCGCGATTTTCCAGTGTCTCTATCAATAATTTAAAACGCGAAATTAGCTTGTTTTCACTTAAAAATGATTTCTGTCTTTTCCAAGGTTATTTAAATTTAATTTTAGTACAGTTTGTTACTGGTCCCTCAGCGATTGCAGCGAAACTAGCGGCAGAATTTTTCCCTGTGCCAAACTCTTTCACAAGAAAACACATTTTCTGTCAAACCTGTAGTAGAATTAACTTTACTCGTAGTGTGAAGCAGTTGTTTGCGGTTTTTTCTCTAGCGAGGTCACTTCGTCCACTGAGCTGACACGCACGACTGACTACCCCGATCTGTTTGTTTTCACAGAGAAATAACGATCATCCGTATTAAACAACCAGTTCTGCAAAAATACTGGGGATGGAGCATGACAGTCCATAAGTATCAGTAATTTTCCTGCTGCAAAGTTTTCAGTAGGCATGGGATGTTTAGAAACAAGAAAATATATGGTACGCAACTATGCGCTTACAATGTGGCAACACTGCACGGAAGAAAGTCCCCTCTTACGCTCCATGAAAAATAAACATAGAATCATATTTGAACTGCTCGGGATTTGAACCTGCACCCATAGCATGCAGGTCAGAACAATAGTAGTAAGATTAATAAGATATGTGTGGAGAGCAAGAGCGGACTAACTACAGTGCTATGTTGCCATACTGGGCACATTAAATTTCATCGTACAATATTTTGATACCAACATGTCCGTCTCTAATTTAGCCTAGGATTCACATGTTGTGCCTTAGCCATATTTAGCAGAAGGCCACGACCTTAGATCTGGCAACCTTGCCAGAAAGGGTTATTTTAACACTTGTTTTAGCTGTCCAAAAGCAATGGCTGAACCTGATTCGTTATTAGGCAATACACATTGGCGAATCAGTGGATATCACTGCCGTTGGCGAGACGAAGAAGTGTTACAATGACCCTTGCTGGCAGGGTTGCCAGATCTAAGGCCGCGGCCTTCTACTAAAGATGGCTACGTGTGTGTTAATTATGCGTTTGTATCTCGACATCCTGTATATATGTCATGCTTTAAATGTGCACCTACTACTCCCTTTTACGTTGTTAGATAATAAATTATCTCCCAAATTATCTTACGTTTGTTGAAATATAAGGAAAAAAATAATTATTTCTTATCTTCAAACAAATATAAAATTATATGACAGTAGGAGAGACTTGGTTAATTTGGGCAGTATTTATCATTTGGCACTATCGTGTTAGTTTATGCATGATTTACGCATTAATGCTGCTTTATATATGTTAAACGTTTATTTAAAATGTTAGCTGATGATATTGAATGGCACGATGAGAAATGGTTTCTACAATATTGATGTAAGTTGATGACTCACTTAAGGAATACAAAAGAGAGCCAAATTACCAGTAACGCCAAATTCACCAAGTCTCCCTGCATTTACTATCTAACAATTTAAAAAGGCGTAGTGAACTAACATTTCGACAGTAAAACGAAAAAAATTAAAATTCTACGCCTTCAGGAATACTTGCAGAGGGGAAAGGCGGAAAATGAAATATGTGCGTACACCATTCCTCTTAAATACATAAACTTAAGAGGGCGTGGTACATAATTCAACGCTAAAAGTATCAATCGTTAACTGTACGTTTATTGAAGCCAATTTGTGAAAATTAAACAATAGCAATCCTAGACAATAGTTTTAGCCAACGTTTTAAACAAAATTGTTTCCAGTGTTACGAACTTCTAAGGCACAATCTCTGACTCCGGAACCTCGTGCATTTAACTGCGGCGCAAAAAATCACGCGTAACGAATTAGTAATTCTGGGTAAATATTTACTCATAAAGTTGGCAAATACCATTACTTAGGATTGTCGTTTTTAATTTCGTCCATATTGGCTTTGAAAAAAAGTGATGTTTTCGGCGTTCATTTATCTACCACGCATTCTTAATGCCTAAGAAAATATAGGCAGTATTTGCACATGATAAAGTTGAACAAATCTTGAAATTGCGTGCACTGTGTATTTTATGTTCATTGCCTAGGTGTTGATGACAGTCTTTCTAGTATGTTTGTTAACTATACCTTCTTAATATTAGTCTTTGCTGCACTGAACTTGGCTTTATTGCTGAATATGTGTACACATGTATGCCAGATAAGTAAGAGTTCTTCTATCAGAAAAAATGCCTGACTAAAACCTTTATTTAGCTGGCCACAAACGTAATTGTTATTTTAAAGGTTTTGCGATTTTTGTGTGTACACAATGTTGTTGAACTGGTACTCATGTGCATAAACCAGCAACTATTTGGTAAATTCAGACAAATATACGAGCCAGTATATTTTACGTTGATAATGATGAATTAAAATTAAATATGTAGAGTAGCAGTCTTCTTTATTATGTACGTACATATCATCATGTAAACAGAAAATGAAAAAGGGAGTATTCAACTGTTCCACTCTTGCATTCTTCTCGTGTAAGTGTAATACTAATTTTATAACGTAGAGAATGACAATAACTATAGATGATGGTATATCGCAAAAATGTTTGTGCCAACATACCTTTGAAAACACTGTGGTTTTTTGCAACATGAACGATTGGGTGTTATTAGAGGTACGTAAATTTCGCAGATACATTCCAGGTCAGGTTGAACGCCAATTATGTATACTTCATTGTCATGTCTGTGACTTGCTGGCGGCTGTTACGAAACGCGTTTGACTACTGCAAGCCAGTAGTAAAGAAGGAAGTAATGCGAAGTGCTATCGATTACTACCTGCTGGTACGGTTATAAGCCAATATATGATCGATTGTGGCCAGTGGGTGTATAGGAGTGACAAGTCTAGGCTGCTGCCAGATGAATCCGCGAAATTGACGTACCTCTAGGTGTTATACGTAGAGACATGCAAAATTCACGTTATTTTCTGACAGCTAACTAGACTCCAAGTGACTATAGACTCGTTCGGCGTCTCTCGCTAGCCGATATTTATATTGGAGAATACTATACGGTAGAGAGGCCAAGATCTCAGATTAGGCTCTGTTATGTATGGAAAGTGAAGTTTAGTCTACTATCAAATGATAAAGCGAATTTTGCATGTCTCTAGTTATATGTCTGATACCAATAATAGGCAGGAAATATTATAACAACGGGATTCTTGTAGGCTCAGTCAAATAGGGCAACGTCTCTACGTACAAGCGAAAGACAGTTATATTTACATTAGATTAACGTACGTTGAAACTCAGCAGATAATCAAGTTTTCCCGCGATAAACCATCATCTATAGCAAAAACTATTACTTGTGTATTAATTGCTGCGTTTTTAAAGCACAACAGGTAGAAATTCATTATAAATCTTGGAGGGCATTTATATTACTCTTTCAACTTGTTGAAGCATACAAAATGTAGACAATATTAAAACATAGCCCAACACCGGTGCTGCTTCATGTTTTACATACAGTATGTTATTTGTTTATTTGTGATGTAGGAGCCTACTGCGGTAATTAACTGCTTGCACCATGAGTAGCGACACGAACATTTGGCGAAAATAATTTTGCCCCAGTATGTTTCAGTGCCTTACGTGCACATCTGCAGCTGTGCTTCATGGTTATTGGCAGCGTGTCTTTGTGAAGTGACGTATCTAATTTGACTGCGCCGATCACAATAATATTACTGCGACACCACGTGTTATTACTAGAGACAGGAAATTTCGCGCAAAGATTTTTTGCAGAACTTTGTTTCAGTACCTTACGTGCACACCTGCATCTCTGCTTTGTGGTCAGTGATTGGATGCCGTACTGAAAAAAGAGTATAGTTGTAGGAACCGTACTTGTGTTAAAATAGGGACAGCAAAACAGTTTGGTTGTTGGTAGAACTCTGGACAATTCCTTCAACAATGTGTTTAGTAGAAGAAACAAAGAGCCTTGTTGCTTTTACAAACTAGATGGTAACCTCCAAAGAACATATATTGTTGAGGAAGTGTCCAGAGTTGTACCGGCAACCGAAGTATGGTTCCTGCAAGTATACTTTTTTTTTTTTTTTTTTTGCGTAACATACAACGTCTGGAGGTTAAACCCGCAAATCACAGACGTGAAGTGTGGCAGTTATCCGTGTACCGATTGGCACAGTCAAATGAATAACGACTCTGCACATAAACACTCTGTCAATAGCCATGAAGTTGAGCTGCAGGTGTGCACGTAAGACACTGAAACAAAGTGGGGCAAAAATATTTTCTCGAAAAATTCCCGTCCCTAGTTATTTGCAGGTAGTACCCCGAGACACGCGAGAGTCAAAACATCCAATCACCGACTATGTTGGTGCGCGATTTGCACTGCCTAATTTTTTTTTTCTGAGTAGTTTCTGCACATATTTGATTTATGTATATTGGATTTACACGATCCAGCGATTTGAAAATATTGCTGTGAAAAATATAAATTAGTAACACGCGTTGATGGGAACTATCAGTAGTTACTTCGAAATACAAGTGCACATCCACATAACAAGAAAGAGATGGCGTACTGTGTTAGTAATATTGATAAAATTATTATACTATGTTTTATATTGCTGGTTTTTTAAATTGTTAAACCATCACCGAGAGTTACCCAAAGACTCTAATTTTTAAAGAGAAACATTTGGCACTGTTACGTGGTTTTTTTACAAGAATTAAAATACATACATATATATATATATATATATATATATATATATATATATATATATATATATATATATATATATATATATATATACACACACACACACACATATATTCTGTTACAACAAATATGTGTATGATTTTTGTTTTTCTTTCGAAAAACTAAAAAAATGCAATGAATCCATTATTTGGAAAAAATAACTAACTGTAAATTAGTTTTATGCGGTTTATTGCTGTTTTGACTTAAATAACCAAATTAAAACTCATATACAGCAAGTAAACATTAGTAATTTTATCTTCTTTACGATTAACTAAGCATTTTTTAGGTCCAGCTTAACTTCTGGTTTTATTCAGTTGGAATATTTACTTCGCATGTGCTATTTAAAGCTATCTTGTAAATGAAATGCTTACCACCACAGCGCATCATGACTTATTCGGTTTCAAATTACAAATTCTTGTTTCTTGTTACACGATGCATAATGTGTGGGTGGCAATTTGAACTACTGTGCATAACAAATTATAATCAAACATCAAGTTAAATAAATAAATAAAACTACATCACTTTTCGATAATTTGTATGGAGCCTGATTTTGCAGTCTAGAAAGAATAAAATAGTTGTTATCATATGTTTTCAGAACACACGGAGCACAAAGAAAAAAATTTCATTTCATAATAGTACCAAAATGTATTTTATTTAGAAAGTATAGGAATCACAATGATAGGCAGTCCGCTGCCAGACGTACTGACGGTTACTAGATTTGAATTTCATGCAGTCTGTGACGAATCTAGGTTTTCCTTCACCCGGGGCAAGAATTGTGATTGGTTCCTTCTTCCCTCCTCTCCTTAACCATCCCCTCTTCCCATCTGTCCAATCAAACCAACAGTAATAAAAGTATCTTGCATACAATAGTACAGTTTGTCATTCTGTGCCATTGCAAGAATCATTCAAAGACATTATATTGCATTCTTTGTTTTGCGCTCGCGTAGTTAAAATCATAAAAGTTTAGTAGAAATACATAAAACCTGTATTTACTAGTTACCATTAGCAGTGCTTGAATGTGTGCATTCTAATAATAAATACTGTATTTATAACATTATGTGCTGTTCAAAGTTAGTAAAGTACACAATTATAAAACTAGTAAAAGTCTAAATATTGGTAGATGTTGTACCTTTCAAACATTCATTTACATTTCATTCCCAAATAAAAAACTCGGCGCCCAGGGCCGTCTACCCCCCATTTTTTTCTATACTAGATTCTCCACTACATGCAGTAACGACTTGTGAATTTGGTTTCAAGGGATGGCTTCAATAGTGCTAAGGTTATCGTGAACGAACTACAGTAATGACACCCACTTCGTGTTGTTTGAGGTAACTACCCCGAGTCCTCAGCAAGTCAGAAGACTTACTGTTTCGAATACGTGAACACAAGCTACTCTTCAGTCTTCATTCTTCAACGTAGGCTGTCAACTGTTTCTAGTAGTCTCAGAACACTACGTACCAAAGATGAAAGAATTTCAAGTTACGACACAGAGGTACCCGTAATATCTGAAAAATAAATATGGAAATGGGACCTACACGGTAAAAACATTATAGTTTCCATGATCTTTGAAAGAAATGTGCAGTGGGAGTGCATGACTGGATTTAGTTTCTTGGACATACTCCATTGAAAAATGAATGACTGTCAAAGAAAACTAAACAAATAATAGAAAATCATAAATAAGCAGAGTATTCTTTAGTCAGCAAGGTACATACACAACATGAAATTCCAAAAAGGAATCGTGTCAAATAAAACAAGGAACAAAACAGATAATAAATGAAAATAATAACAAATAAAAATAAAAAATCAAAAACCAAGTAACATCCGACATAACAATGGGACGAAACAAAAAACACAGTATATATCAGACACGAACAGAAAAATAACTAAACGACACTGTGACATATAGTTACTCTGTGAAACTTTTCTTTCACTTTAGTAAAGGATGAGACAAATTGGAAAACCAACCAGTATTTCTATTGCTAGAGCTACTGACCAAATGGAAATGAAACACCCGTAGAAGAAATATATTTAAACAGAATTTACACAATACAGACAAGTCTAAGCTCTCGTTACCCTCGTTCATCGAATGGTTGACGCGTCGAACTGAAGACCTCGAAGACCCAGGACAGCAACGAACACAAATTGGACTGTGGAAAGGCCTGAACCACAAGAGTAGATAGGTTATGGCGGAGTTGGGACATGGAGCCGGTGTGAGGTGCCTCCGCCATGTTGTGACGTCACTGCCACGGCCGCCATGTTGGATGACCTTGACCTTTAATCATGACCTTGACCTTGAGTGTCAAAGTACCAAAATTTCGAAAATTTCAAAAAATTAAAAATTATTAAAAAATTACAAAGTTCTAAAAAAATTGCAAAGTTCTAAAAAAATTTCAAAAACTCCGAAAAATTCCGGAAAATCCCGAAAAAAATATTACCTCCATCTTGTTTCCGGATGCCATCTAGTTTCCGGCTGCCATATTGGATTTTTACCGAAGCTTCCAAAAAATTTTCGATTTTGCATTCCATTATAACCCCGCACATATTTAATAAATAAAATTTTAATAAAAACTTTTTATAAAAATCTTTTTTATAAAACCTTTTACATAAAAAATTATTTGATTAAATCAACTACCGTTATGTCTTTCCCGGATGAGCTCCATCGACACACTGACTCCCCCCACCACTTTTTACATGTATATATTAAAATTATCCCCCTCCCCCTCCTCCTTCACATTCCTTTATTTTAATTGGCTGTTAGTGACGTGATGGATTCCCCCTTCCTTTTCCTATACTTTCCCCTCTCACTGACACTCGTGTTATAACACGCTCAAACTACTAGACCCCACCCCCACCTCCTCCCTTCCCCTTTCCAAAAAATTTTTCCCCTTCTACTTTATGTGCGATTTCCCCAACCACCATTTCCACCGGCCAATAGGTACGTCTCCCCCCCCCCTTTCTTTGCATAATGTTTTAATAAAAAGCTATGCAGTGCGCTGGAGCACTCAGTATGTTTTTCTCCAGTATCAACGTCTCTCTTCAGATGAAATGTGTGCTTTCTGTTTAGCAGGATTATCGTTGTTGTAATGTGCATGACTGTACCGCAGCAACAGACGATGCCTACTCAGATCTGATTCGGTACAATGTCCTTGTCGTCTGCGAAACAAAAGTTTACACAGTCCCTGCGTGATTTTTTTTAACTGTACGATTACCGAGTTGTAGTATATCTCCAGCCAAAAACTTTACTTCTTTATTTCCGAGAAACCATTTACCATCGTGGTTCTGCAGACAGTATACTGAGTCGCTGTTCCGGTCAGAAAACGAAGCGATGTAGTGGTTAAGAAGTGAGCTGGCTTCAGGCCCCTCTTCGCGCACTCGGTTTGGCATTCGCTTGTGCAACAGTTCAGTCTAAGGCCTATCGTCTTCGTCCGAATAATCGTTTCGGTCAAGTGTAACTCTTTTATGTTTACGTTTTGGGTGTTGTTCTTCCTCTTTGATTTCCTGTTTGATTTCTGCTGTAGGTGAAGTCTCTTTGCGAGGACGTGACGCGAGTTTGTCGAGACGACTGGTGATTAGTCGGAAGGCT
The DNA here is from genome assembly GCA_003012365.1 of Medauroidea extradentata. Taxonomy (NCBI): domain Eukaryota; kingdom Metazoa; phylum Arthropoda; class Insecta; order Phasmatodea; family Phasmatidae; genus Medauroidea; species Medauroidea extradentata. The sequence goes on from PNEQ01126502.1 coordinate 79,932, forward strand.
TCTTCTCTTCTAACCTCGAGAGCTAATCTATTATTTTTAGCTACTAAATATTTTGTGCGTACTGCTTCTATTGCTCGCTGGAGATCACTCGTCTTCCATTCTTAACTGAGTAGAAAGTATGTTTACGTATTATATTTATATGTTCATTGAAAAAAAAATATATATATTTATTCATGATTTGCCAAAATGAGTTTCTTAATTTTATCGAAACGGGCAGAACACATGTCCTGTGTCTTTTTGCTATGTCGCCAAGGTCTGTTTTCGTAACCAGTTTTGAAATAAGCATGCTTTGCAAGGACCTTAATTCATCTTGTCTTTGTGCATTGGAAACATTAATTAAATCTCGTAGTCTACATTCTATACCATCCACATGTTGGTCGATAGCAATCAGGTCGTCCAGCAATTTATTCTTAACACTCTCAATATTTATTCCGATGAGCGACAAGTCTCTGCGAATACTAGTGATACGTGCTCCCGTCAACACATTTTCAGAACCTTTACCACTTCCAAATTTGGAAACAGTACCGTTACTCATGGTCGGGCATGTACGATAAACTGATCGAAACCTCTTCTATACCATCCCTTATGTAGGTCGCAGTCTTTCATCAACACTAGAACTCAAAACTTATCTTTCCAGCAAAAAGAACATGTCTTTGAATTCAGAAAATGACATATCTGTGTTAACATGGTCATCATACACATGACGCAAATTTAGCTCATTCATACGAAACAACACCAACAAATTTACATTGTCACGTACCAATTGTTTGGGTATGCGTGAATATGTCTGACACAAATAGAAGCAGTCAACACTCACATGACGTCCCATTCAAGAGTACTCTTGAATACAAGTCTGTTTCTCGCAAGCAATGTCGTCAAATACAATCACAGAGTTCGGCTTAGCTTTGCTCGGTGGTATAACTTGGTCATTGTCACTGCATGGAAAATAACCAATTTCTTCTATAGCCTGTAAAATACGAGCCAGTCGTTGGTACTTCAGCTGCTGGAGCGATTTCGAGTATAGGTAATAATTTTCAAATCGATGTCCGTTCAGTTCTTCGAGTAAACTAAGAAGTACACAGGTTTTTACCCCACCACTTGGCCCCGCTATAGTCAATCTGATCGTGTTAGGCAGTAGAATACCATGGCGCGATTCATGGGTTGTTCTGTTCTGTTACATGCACAGGAAGAGTAACTTTCTGTTTGATTACCTCCATGATACTGAATCAAAAATGTATAAAAGAAAGTTATTTATACGTTTGTAGCTCATAAAACCTCATCCTACACCAGGGCATTGTGCTAACTCACACTGCACTGGTTAAAACCAGCGCCTTCCTTAAAATGAAATAAAAGGCAAGTAAGTAAAGAATCAAAGTTCCCGTCTCCCCCCCCCCTGCCCAACTCTTACTTCACAACTCTACTAACTACCTGGACCTTCCTACTTTTCCAGTGCCATGTTTATTTTTAATGCATGGAACTGCTGAGTGGTTAAAATAAATCACAGGCTTTCGCGGCTGTTGTCTGCATTTTCTTGGCTTGTGGGTGTGAGCCGCGTCTGAAGATTGTCTTGCGACGTTTCGGCAGTCGTTGCAGCTGCCGTCATCAGGTAGTCGGAGTTGGACACCGACTGAGTTGTTACACTCCTATTCTGTCGAGAGGGGTTTTACGGTACTATGCCGGTTTTTCCCGCTCTCTTCTTAGATTATAGCTTAGCTATAGGTACACCTAGGGAGGTAGACATGGCCCCAATCGCGGCCATGTCTGCCCAATCCCTCTCTGCCGCGATGCATGCCTCCTCTGCATGAAACTTCCCCCTTGTAGGCGTATGGGGCTCAGCCCTGAGACGCACTTAGTCCCGCTCCTTCCCCGGGCCTCCAACATAATACAGTAGATTAGGGTAGGTTAGGAAAAAACTAGTTTGTAGCTCAGTTCACTCCTATGTCTCTTAGCACGAAGACAGAAAGATCAGGTCACGGTATCGTCGACTCCCTTATCAATAGTCTACCAGTCGAGCTACATATTCTTGGATACAAGTTTTGTGGGCCAGGAACAAAGTTGTAGAAGAGGTTAGCACGTGGTGACAGTGGTATAAACGCGCTTGATGAAGCTTGCAAGTGGCACGACGTAGCTTACGACCAACACAAAGATTTAGAATCTAGGCACGAGGCCGATAAGTTACTAGCATACAGGGCCGAATAAATACATAAAGCCCCAGGCACAGGTATCGGAGAAAAAATAGCAGCCTGGGGTGTCTCCAACACAATGAAAGCAAAGGTTAAATTAGGTATGGGTTTGCATCCAGTCAAAACAAAGAAATCGCGTAAAACAAGTTCCAAGAGAAAAAGTCGCTTGCCAAGAAAAAAGCTGGGTACGAAGACTGGAGGCTTCCTGCCCGCGTTAATTCCTGCTATAGGAGCCCTGGCCGGTATTGCAGGTGCAGTAACAAACATTGTAAGTGCGGCGAAGAAAGCTTCTAATGACCGTAAACCGTTAGACGAAAACACTCGTCACAACCGTAAACTAGAAGCAATTGCTATGGGTAAAAAAAAGGACTAGGTTTGTTTATTCGTCGTCCGTATTACGGCGGAGGTGTAGGAAAGAAGAAGAAAATGAAAAAGCATCGCGCAAAAATATCTTAAGGTCCCTGACTAGAAGACCACTCACGAACATTGACATAGTAGTTTACGCACGCAAACTAAGAATACCAAACTTTAAGGGACTGTATATGCGTAATAAACTACCTTCAAAACCCAAACAAAACGAAATTGGCCTACTAAACCAGGATACTTCAGACGATCCCGGCACACACTGGGTAGCTTACATAAACTGTGGGAGAAGAGCTGAATATTACGACAGTTTCGGCAATTTGCGACCACTGCCCGAACTGTGCAAGTACCTTAAAAACATTTTACTGACATACAACTATGAAACAGAGCACTCACCAAACTCATGGAACTGCGGACATTTGTGTCTTTCATACCTAGCAAAAAATAATGAGAAGCGAATTTAGCTTAATGCGCTAACCTAGTACTTTTCGCCAGTATGTCTGTGTCAATCATTATGAGTGGTAATACTTCTGAACTGATAGCTACATTTTGCCCTTCTCTGGAACTAGAAGAAGGAGACTGGAGAATCGGTCTCGTTGATTTTCAAACTTACAACTCCGTGGCTAGTATCGAACAAAATAAGAATTCATTTTTCCGTTATGTGCCAAAAGGAACGACTGAAACGAGGAAAATCAACATTCCTACCGGGGCTTACGAATTAGGAGACATATCACTCTAAAAAATTGTTTGTAAATTTACCAGACATGTGTATAGGAGCGCTAAAAATGTAGGTATGGTAGAATAGTTTCCCAGACATCCATGGTAGCATTCCTACACGTAAAAGTTTGCATATTTACAAGACGAAGTATAGTAACTGTACCATATTGCGTCCGGGATAATAGCTTCCTAAACATTCAAGGAAGTTTTTTTACAGTGTAGCTAATTAAATCAAGAAGTGTCTACCGGCAGATGTAGCTTTCGAACTAGGCGGAAATCCAAACACCTTGTAGGCGGAAATATTCTGCAGTGAAAATATAGACTTTACAAAACAGGATACTATTGGCACGATGCTTGGGTTCGAACCCAGAGTATACGAAGCAGGACAAACGCACGTGTCTTCGCAACCCGTCAACATTATGGCAGTAAATGTGATACATATAAATTGCAATTTGGCAGGTAGCAGCTATGTGGACGGGAAACCTAGCAGCTCGATATACGAGTGTTCACCAGTCGTTGGACCTGGATATAAAATCGTGGAAGTACCTCAAAGTATCATTTATATTCCGGTCGTTGCAAAGAGCGTTCAAGAAGTTACTGTGCCAGTGGTTGACCAAAATGACAATCAAATAAATTTCAGAAACGAAGAAATCACTCTACGACTACATTTGAAAAGATGGGCCTAAAATTCGCAAGAAAAGTTAATATAGGTAAGCGACCCATCGAACTCAGGATCAGTTGGTCGCGAACCGTCGGTGCGCTAACAACTACTAACGTCAAGTTTCTCCGTGCGCAAGGCTACAAAGTGAATCACAATGGCAGACGACATTCTCGACGTAGCACGACGATCTGAATTTGACGACCAAATTGAAAAACAGAAATTCCATTGCTACCAACCGTATCTGGGGGGCCCATTCGCGCCTGGGAGAGAAGTTCGCATTACAATACAACGCCAGGATATCTACATTCTTCCTTGCCAATCATTTTTGCGTGTAAAAGGCCCGCTTACCAAGGCCGACGGGACTCGCCCTACTACCACAAAGTTTGTTCGCTACAGTATACTTCACCTATTTGAGCGTATTATTTACTAGTTTAATGGTGTGGCTATCGATGAAACGAGGGACGTTGGCATAACTGCCACGATAAAAAATACATCTCACTTACACTCAACAATCACGCCTCAGTCGAAATGGCCGGTTGGGGTCTAGGCGATAACTATAAGGTACCTGTATAAGAAAATGGAAAATTCGAAGTTTGCATTCCGCTCTCCATGTTGTTCGGATTCGCCGAGGACTGTAAGAAATTAATTATAGGAGCAAGACAGGAACTTGTCCTGATGTTGGCTACATCCCACGTCGATGCTGTTTTAGGGGATGGTGACATTCCAGACCCAGCTGCAGTGACAGTAACTGCTTTAGATTGGTTCGTCCCACATATTACACCCAGCACACGCGAGAGGGTCAGGCTCCTTAATTACGTCAAGAAAGAGAAACTTATCGATATTGCATTCAGAAGCTGGAGTCTCGTCACATGCCCCTCTCTAGCCACAAACAGACGTAATCACTGGGTCGTAAGAACTTCACCGAGCACTGAAAAACCACGTTACGCCATACTCGTACTTCAGACAGACAAACAACACCAAATTAAAGCCGATAAATCAACTTTCGACCATTGTAAGGTTGAAAACGTAAAAATATTATTGAACAGTGAAAGTTACCCATATGATGACTTGAATGCATCGTTTGACCAGGAAGGATACATGCTTCCATACTATTCACAGTTTAAAACAGCATAATACGGGCGAGAATCATGTCCGATACTGTCATCGCAAAAATATCGAGATATGACACCTTTGTTGGTTTTTGACACGTCGAAACAAAACGAGCGAGTTCAAAACAGTACGGTTGATTGCAGGATTGAAATTATTTGCAAGGAAAGCGTCCCACAAAACACGGCTTCTTACTGCCTTATTATACACGATAGAATAGTGAACTACGACTGTTTCTCGAGCTTGGTAAAATTAGTCAACTAGGAACGTATAAATACATAGTGTTCAAAGGATGGAACAACAGTCGCTAACATAATGTACTGTAATATGCAAGGTTTCCAGAGCCAAAAAGGATTCGTGCTTAAAGAAATCGGAGTGATTTATGAAGATGATGGCGGGACCCGAACCCAAACCTTCCGTCTCCCGTACCCGTGGAAACTCCTGGATGAGAAGAACAAAATAACAAACACGTGGCTTACGAAACACTTTCACGGTCTTGACTGGAACGATGATGAAATACTGTATGAGAAAGCTTCGGATGAAATCGCTGCAGTACTGAATTAAACGTCAAGACTGCATGTAGCGGGATTAGAACAGAAAAATAATTTATGCAAATTGTGTATAAAAGACTTGGAAATAGTAGACGTGCAGGAGGAATACGGATGTCCGTCACTGCGAAAACTAGCGAGCAAGTTTGATCGTAAATTTGTAAATGCAGCGAAAAATTCACAATTATTTTACGAATGGGGTTGTCGTAACTCTACATTAAAGGAATAAATACATTCTGTACATATTAATGCACAATATGGCGCAAGAAAATAGTACCACTGGTATCTTTGTAGTGATTGCATCGCCCACTGTTTCCCGCCCAAAACAAGTTTTTGACTCGAACCCAGGTCATCCCGACTCGGAAGACGCTACGTGTCAATGCAGATGCATGGGTCGTATTAGCTGCTGGATCGAACGCATTTTACGCGGGAATAATGACGTCATAAATACTCGAGTATATAAATATCCAGAAATCGACAAATATTCAATCAAAGTCGAGAAGTCGAGCGAACAAGACGACACTATTTCACCCGTTAAATACATACGTAAGTGTCAGTCCTGGAGATGGGCGTATCTCGTATTCGTTCTGGGACTTGAATTTTCTACGTACGTACGAGGAAGAGTGTGACGGAAACGAACATTGGTTATTTTCTCCGTTTCCAACATCATGAGAACGGACTCAACAACAAATTACGTGCTGTACGCCGGGAAACTGTGTGGTACACTACATGAGACGTGTTACGCCACTTCCAGATACCGAGGATCAAGTGATCCAATTTGCTACAAATCAAGAAGAAAACGCCGCTTATCCACCGCCAGCCTTCCCAAGCACAGAGATACATGCTCCGGACTGTGTGGTCAAATCGTGTGGAGATCATCCATCAATAGACTATTTGCCTCATTCCTCGTGTGAAGCTGCTACCCAGACCCTCAAACGTCGAAAACCGTATCAACGTCGTGTCACTGCCTGCTCTACTAGACCGAAAGAAGATAACAGTGCACGAACCGAGCAGCGAACCCAGACCTCACGACAACAGACGTCAATGTTCCAGATGCAGTGACCAAAACAATATCACGTTTGCAAAGCCAACTAGAACTTCAAAGACTAGTAATTCATGTATATGAATCAATGTTGAAATATATTACTGATGTGTAGAATGTTTAGTTAAAAAATATATGTAATCTTAGTCTGTAATAAATTATATGTTTTTTGAAAATTGTTTGGTGAGTTATTATTTTATATAAAAAACACATAATCAAATGAGAGTTAATTTCAATAATGAAACATGGGGATCTCTGTGTTGAGAACAGAGTGTACACGGTAGGCTACATATTTTATTCTACCTGCGACTGAATTTGAACTTTGTCCTCTCGACTGCTGCTACAGTAACATTTAAGAAGTCGGCAGGCTGGCATGTAGAGGCGGGGAATAGTGAGGGTATGTAAAAACCTAGCCTCATATAAAGGTGCTTGAGAAATGTCAAGGCCAAGTCGAGAGAGAGGGAAATACATTTGACGTCTCTCTTCATTACCGAGCCTGTATTTGCAAAGTACAGTGCATCATCGTGCAGGGGAGATGAAAAATTGGCAAGGCCATGTAGTCTGTCTCTAACCAAGTCAGCCACATGTTTTCATAATTTAAGTAACATTGCTAACCTCTAGAAGGGTGAGAGAGCAAATGCACTATGTTCCGTTTCAGTGTGTGCCCCGCCCTCAAAGGCGTGCGTGGAGCGGATTGGTCCCCTGAGTAGAGAGGGGGAAGTTGAAGGAAACACTGTAGGCGGGATCAACGAGAAGGGGGGATTTTATTTATAATTTTTATTGGTTATTGATTAATTTATTTAAAAATATTAATTAATAATAGAACTATTTACCAGCAAGTCACGAAATTATTTCTTTTTTACACTACTTAAAAAGTTATAATTTTATAGAAAAATAAAGGGGAAATTTACACTTCTCCGCGGATACAAACTTTTCGCGGAAGAATTCACACGCTGTGCTATACTATATAAGACGGTAACACGACAGATCGCCCTTCAGTTTTTCCTGCGACAGCGTCATCTGGTGTTCTCGGGGTCTTCCAGAGTCTACCAGCGCTTTCCTACTTCAATTCTGCTCTATTCATCCAGGTAAGTTATATTTTTACTCCGCGACGAGCGGTGCTGTAACGTCGACCAGAAAGCACACTCGGCCTTGCTGTACGTCCTTGTCTAGATATGCAGTGTGTGGGTGACTTCTGCGTCACTCGTACGTGATGATAACGTCCCAGCTGAGAGCCTGTTATGTAACTGTCGCTACACTAGCCTTCATCACATGTGCGACCCGTTAATCGTAATAAAAATACTCCCCTATACATTTTCGTAGGTTTCTAGTTCATTATCTAAACACGAGTTTCCTGGACTAGTAAAATAATATAGTGTACATCCATTTGTATTTACGTATAGTTACTGGAATACTTGAAACATACTGCAAGTAAAGCAAAACTCTGTTTAGTTTCCAAACAGTGTTACATTCATAAGTATTTTTAAACACACTGAAATTTATATCTAATCTATTCAGCTTTCCCCATTTAGATAAATGTTACTAACAATGTCTATTTTTTCATAATCTGAGAATGTAATATTAGAGATTCGAACCCGAAACAAATATAAGCTAACCATCTGAACCACGTAGGACGGTTCAGAATAATACTTTTATTTATTATTACTGTACGTCAGCACTCAAATGTAGTCTATTTAGGGAGGACCCTTAATCCGCAGTAATCAAAAAATTAATTTTCTTAACGCTGTCATATACATTAACTGTACTAAGTTTAAAATCATGTACGCTCATGTAATATGTGTTATGTGAGAGTTAAAAGGACACAAAAAACTTATTTTTTTCATAGTCTCCGTTAACTTCGCCCACGTCGAGTTCCGGTTCCGTCGAGCTCCGTAGAGAGAAAACTGTCGAGCCTTCAGCCTTCCTGGGCACTGCCTTCTCTATTGTGTACTTCCGGTAAGTGAAAAATAATTGCATAGTTTTTTCCTTTAGTGCTCGTAATCGCAATTACCTTAGTTTAATCATATCGTTCCTGTATGTCACAGCGCGCCTTCGCGGGACGAGCCATGAGTCCGTCGACGTCCAGGGTTACGTCATCGTGGAGTCTACGGTCCCGAGTTCAACTCCAACTTCGTCGTCCTTTTTGGTGAGTTATCGCACTTTATCACACGTGTATTACAGCTGAGTTTTCAACAGCTGCCAAAATTTTTTTCTCTGACCTTAGGCCACATATACATGGCTAATACATGCATGTATTATATGTGTATGTGTGATAACATTCGAGTTTGAACTTGTTCATCTGATGTGTGCATAAGGTCGAGTTTGAACTTGCTCTGCTCTGTCTGTGTTGGTGTGTGTGAATGAATGTGTATGTATGAGTGTGTGTATGTGTGAAGGAGTGTTTATTGGTTTGCTGATGTGTGTGATCGAGTATTAACTTGATTAGCTAGATGTGTGTGTGTGTAAGGTCGAGTTTGAACTTGTTCACCTGATGTGTATGTGTCTAAGGTCGAGTTTGAACTTGATCTGCTCTGTCTGTGTTGGTGTGTGTGAATGCATGTGTATGTATGAGTGTGTGTATGTGTGAAGGAGTGTTTATTGGTTTGCTGATGTGTGTGATCGAGTATTAACTTGATTAGCTAGATGTGTGTGTGTGTAAGGTCGAGTTTGAACTTGTTCACCTGATGTGTATGTGTCTAAGGTCGAGTTTGAACTTGTTCATCTGATGTGTGTCTAAGGTCGAGTTTGAACTTGATCTGCTGTTGTGCGTATATGTGCGAATGTATGTGTGTGGGTGATACGTGTATGAACTTGCTGGATGTGTATGTACAGTCGTGGACACAAAAATTGGGCCACTGAAATAATCAAAGTCCACTTCGGCAATCATCGGCTGTGTGTAAGCGGGAGCCTGGCATCTAGACAACCTGCAGAACAACGAATAGCGGTGCGCTCTAACTGCGCTGGGCACAGGTTGTGTTGTAGGATTGGAGCATCGACCGTTCACACCTTCCTCAAGCGACCAGACACTGTGTATTGGCTGAAGCAGTGCGGCGCACAAATAATTTAGTGAATGCAAAAGTGACACATGTCCATTTGTATTACTCAAACATGAAGATAGAAAACGTATTTGTAAAACACAGTAACGAAATTACGAAAGTGCACATATATTCCAATAACCACACAAAAACCGTTATTATATCAACATTTTAATATTAAATGTTCGCGTATTCTCTTTCTCATACTGCGAGCTGAAACTAATGTTTATTGTAACATAACGGTAATATTTAACTGGCAGTCGCGGTGACGTTATGGTATGACTTATTCGCTTACATCTTTACATATAGAACAATTACCGAACATTGGAGTGACCCAGTGAGTTTTACCGGGATACTTCTATCCCTCTTTGGCAGTCCACTGCTAATCCATTGTGACTTCACATCTGTTAAGCACGAACAAAACGTGTAACACCATCACTGTACTGATTATTTACAATAAAAAACTTCAGAAACATCCATAAAACAAGTATTTCAGACACTAAATATCTAACATCAAGCGGTAAACTTGATCCTGATTACAGATTAATGTTGTGAGTTGTTGGTCCAGGTAGTCGCAAACGGCCACTTTCACCCCGTTTGACAGAAACAGTTGTCATTCTCCCGTGCGAAACGACTGCACACGTGGTTCCGCCCATGGGTCCTAACGTAGATTGTTACCATCAAAGCTCACTTAGTAGCCACGGTTAACGTAAAGTAAATGTCACAGAATCGTTGTCAGAAGAACGTGACACAAGTATAATATTTCCTCATATTTTCTTGTTCTGTAGGTAATACCTTACTAGGCAGTTCTGACTGACAAGTGATTAACGTATTGATTATTAACATATATTACGTAATGCAAGCTTATATGAAATGTAGAGTTATTAAAACATTTTATGTTGCTGTTCCACGCGTTCCTGTATGTAATCCCATATTTAACAACTGTCATCTGTAATGTATGAACGCACAACTTGCTGAATATTGCTGTCTACTATGTAGCATAACGTTTCACAACGACACGTCCAATATTCAAATTGCGTAAACGTGAAAAATTTTCAAACTTCGTAATACAAGCAATTAAACCAACGTTGACAAAATATTATTCTATAATATCGTGATATTTAAAATATCTACAATTTCTAATCAGGTCCCGTAGGATTAATTATAAGGCCGAAGAGTTTTGTTAATTAAACATAATGGTGTTCATAAAATTTTAGTAGAAGCTGTAATTGGTACCTAAATGCCATTTGTATGTTCTGTCATAACACGCGATAATTCTATCTGGATACTTGAGCAATAAGACCTAGTTAAACAAACTATTATTTTTCTTGACATAGCCTGCGGTACACCATTATTGCGTACAATGCTCTGAAATAGTGGCGTAGGAACAGGGTGGTACAGGGGTACAATATAACCACCAAAATTTGATAGTGGGTTACAAAATATAATTTGTACCCCGTACATATTAGTGCATATGCGTAAAAATATAAAATTTAAATAAAGAAACACAATATAGCAAGGCGTATTTTTAATCTAATTTTATATTTATACTGATTTTAACAAAATACAATTAAACTACTAACAACTTCAAAGTTTGAGCATAAACGTTTGAGTAAATATTTGTGTTTTGAGCGTACTGAATGTGTTGGATATTTTTGGTAACAAACCAGCCCTGCAGATGTTTTTTTTAATATAAATAATTTAATTCTCTAACCACAATATTGACAAGGATCAGAAAAGATTCGTCCCTCTTCCAAGGTTCTGTCTTTTCCGTGACAGTTCGGCTACTATCCACTACGCTAAGGTACTGAAATTCGCTTTCAAGTTCAGTGAACGGCTTATCTATACCATGCAGTTCGGCAGCTAGGATGTTGTGTAGTTCTTTGTGTTGTAGACGTCCGAAATATGTTATAATTAATACCAGCTGCCCGGCCGCGACTTCGTTCACCGTTCTTTTAAAAATTATCAACAATATAGTAATCTCGGTTCGACTACACTGGCAGTCAACCGGATTTTCACGTGATAATCGTACCTGTACGATGCCACAGTTCGGTTACTTTTTTTATGGATCTCCAGTTTTCTCGGCCCTTCTGCCAGCTGCCACTAATATGTGCATCTATAATAGCATAGCAGTTCCCCGTCGTCGTTTTTTCACGGGGTTTGAACCCTAAAATTTTACCAGTGTCCCTAACTATTATGTCAAGAAAGTTTGTTAGGATTGATAAAAAGTAAATGTGTTAAGATAGGCCTGTGCCCAAAGCGGTACACGTATCAATAGCTTGACAAAAAGTAACAACTTCAAAAAATTGTTTCTCCGTATTCATATCTGCTTTTCGATACTTCTGTAACATTTTACATCTTTCCGCCCCTTACATTGTCTAATTTTGAAAAATTATTTAATCACTTGTTAGTTATTTACGTAAGTTTCATTCTTATTCAAAAATATCGCGATATCTCCACACGTCTAACAGATACAGTCGATTAATGGGGAGGGGTAGGGGTTCCCTGCAGAATTTTAAATTTTTAAATAACTTTAATGTTTGTACGATACATAATTTACTTTATAGACACATATTGTAAATATAGAGTAATAAAAATTGTCTAAAATTCATAGATTTTGTGTAAAGGCAGATCAAGCCCAAATTTGTAAAAACGGTTTCATACAAGAGACGAAAACCATCTGACATAGAAAAATGATATAATTTCACACTGAAGAACCGTGTCACAGGTTACGTCAAGATATTTATAAAACAACTTCAGTGATTTTTTTTGTTTCTTTCAACAATTACTGAATTTGAAATAAAAAATAGACAAAGTTCGGCAATTCTTTTTTATGATCTTTGAAAGAACTGTGCAATGGGAGTGCATGACTGGATTTGTTTGTATGGACATACTCCATTGCGAAATAAATGACTGTCACAAGAAAACTAAAAGTGAAAATAAGATAAGAAAACATAAATAAGCAGAGTATGCTTTAGTCATCAGGACACATACACAACAACCCATGGTTTTTCCAGTCTCCTCATCATTCGCACTCGTGTTCTTGAACCCTGTGTGTCTACCTGATGACGGGAACAGATTCCAGTTCCCGAAACGTCGTTCATACTGACTGTTTGGAAAACTATTGTGTTTTATTTCGTCTCATCGTTTGTGTTGTTTGTTGTTTTTTCTGTTTGTGTCCGACATCTTTGTGTTTTGCTTAGTCTCATCGTTGTGTCGTTTGCTGTAATTCTGTTTGTGTTTTCGTTTCGTCTCATCGTTGTGTCGCATGTCAACTTAGGTTTTTATATTTTTGTTATTTCTTTCATTTTCTGTTTTGTTCCTTGTTTTATCTGACCAGATTCCAGTTTTGGAATTTCATGTTGTGTATGTATCCTGATGACTAAAGCATACTCTGCTTATTTATGTTTTCTTGTCTTATTTTTACTTTTAGTTTTCTTGTGACAGTCATTTATTTCGCAATGGAGTTTGTCCATACAAACAAATCCAGTCATTCTTTTTTAATACGGAAAATGTCATTGCCGGTTTTTATACATGTCTTGACGTAGCCCGATACACTGTTCTTCAGTATTAATTAATTTGTTTCTTTAAGTCAGTCGATTTACCTTTTCTTGTATAATACCGTTTTATGCAACTGTCATTTTACATGCCACTACATAAAAACTGCGTAAGCAAAAAATTTTCATTACTATAAAAGTAATCACAATGTATGTCTACAAAACGAATTATACATCGTACAAAAACAAACATAATTAAAACAATTCGAAGAATTTGGCTGTAACTCCCTCCTTAGTTGAAACTACGATAATTTTTTTAGTGTCCTTGGAGGTTAAATTTCAAAAAGTCCTGGAACTGCTTTTGAGGGTTATTCGTAGGCTTGATTTTGATACATCAATCAATTCGATTTCACAATACGTTTAAAAGTCATCGGAAATTTATTACAAATATATTTTACAATTTTAGCCCCCTTGGTTAAAAAAAAAAAACATAATATGTAGAGATGATGGTTAGAGACATGAACTTTTCGCGAAAAGAAATTTGCCTCACTTTGTGTCAGTGACTTGTGTGCACGTCTGCAGACTTGCTTCACGGTCAGAGATTGGATGTTTTGACATTCGTGTGTCGTAGGGTTTTACACGCAAATCACAGACGTGTGGTGTTACAGTAACCTTATTGTGATTGGTACAGTCAAATGAGAAACGTCACA